>WIPJ01067540.1:224295-267601 GCA_018155075.1 Cassiopea andromeda | reverse complement strand
GGGTTGGGGGCAAACAATTCAGATGTAACTCATCTTTATGTTTTCCTGGTAGCATCTCCAAGTGTGTAATGTCACCGTTTGCTCCGTGTGCTTTCAATCCTTCGCATATCCCAAGATTCATACCAAGACTTTGATTGGACAACTACAGTCAGAGCTTCCCTCCATTAACTAGGGTTAAACAAGTCTAGCCCCCATTTGAATAGAACTGAATGCAACAGTCACGCGTATTTACTGTCAAAGACTGCGCATATTTTGGCATATCTTTCATGGATTATTCTATTTCTATTTCCAGTTGAGAATCCAGAACACAGTGATTTTGTCAAACTCAGAACCATGTTGATGTAAGTGGAAAACTATAATTCCAACTATATTTTACTTGTCTGTTGGTAAGAATAGTATTTTGCTGGCTTTCAACATGCATGTTTGGTTTGCTCCTTTTATTTTTGGAAAGATGTGACAACGACTCGGAAATTAGACCGATAGAAATTTTAGCAGCCCGGCTTTACTTTTGACCCTATGGGAACATATGAACTATTTTCTCTTGAAATCGTAAATGATATTGTTCGTACTCATTTTAATGCTTTGAAATTGAAACGTGACGGCTTTCTGAGCATATTCGTGATGTCTCAAAATGCATTTTAGAGACATTTGTAAATAGTTGTCATTTAGCTAGTTATCTTAAAGGAAACAGTTTGGATTTTATGTGAGTACAAGTAATATCAGATCATTTAAAGTATTTGTACATCATAGTTTTTTATCTTGATTTTATTTGAAATTCTTTAAAATTAGATTGTGGTAGCACTATTGGTGTGGGTTTATTTTGAAAATTAGAATATTAATGATTTTGAAGTATAGCTTGAAATTGACTACTATGAAGGATGTTTTCAAACTGCTCGTGACGTCAATAGTAGTTGTACTTTTCTCACTTTGATATAAACAGCACCTTTATGCAAGATCTAAAAGAAGTGACTCAAGATGTTCATTACGAAAATTACCGAGCACAAAAGTTGACGAAACCTCCACAAGGTGCAGCAGCAGCGGGAAGAAAAGAGTATGTTTTTTACTCCATTGTTTTGTCTTAACATGCCTTCTCTATTGACTATTTACCGAATATGATTTCAAATTTATCTAGCCTTTTGTAATATTTCTTTTTCTTGAAGTTAAAAGCTGCAAGTTTGTTCCTGTGTTACAGTTCCTCAAAACTTCTCTTACTTAGCAAGAAAGCATCAGCCTTTGTTATACGTCAGGGGCCTCAAACTCAATTGAATGCAGTCCAGTGCAGTTCATTTTAAATTCACTACATACAGTTTAGTGAGGACTACGCAAAGTACTATCAATACAAACTAATAGAAGAAATTCATATACTACACCTGCAGGCGAACAACTAGGAATTTTCAAGGGCAGAAGGGCAATCCATGAAAAAACACTCAAACTTTTTAAAGAAGAAAACTTTTTTAAAGAAAATACAGTCTTTGAGTACTGTTTTGCAGATTCATAAACGGAAGAAATAGTGTGGAAGTTTACTGGTATGGTTATTTCTGAGGTCTAATGATCCTCATTGCAATCCATACCTTTTGCTCAACATAGAGTCTAGTAAGTAATTGGAGAGAATGTCCTGGGTGGGACGAAATCTGTCTGTGCAGTCGATTTGGTGTGTAGAAAATTGTGGAAAAAACCATGCAAGATTTCAATTCAATTCATTTCATTTTAAATTCACTACATACACTACATACAATTCACTTAGACTGGAAAGGAAACTATTGAATTTGGCATTTATTTCTAAATTATCATCATTCAAATAAGAAGAATTAACATTTGCAAAGTTATAAAGAAGATTTTCTTCATTAGGGTTACAAAAATCAAAATTTATTTGTGGGCCGCTGAAGCAGAGCCAGGACAGAGCGGGACTGCACAGCTGATTCCACTAAAATGGCGTAAGCAACATCTCAAATGCCCTCGTTTACAGTTCTGATGATTTCTTTTAAACCATAAAGTACCCGACTGCTAGCTGTTCAAGTGGGAGCCCCAAAATATTTCCATGTTGGCCGCAGTTGGCCTGCGAGTTTGAGACCCCTGCCGTGCGTCTGTATTCAGTTCACTTGAAGTCCAGCAGTGTTTTTGACATTGTCCATGTAAATATGTTATGAAACGAAGTGAAATTAAATGAAGCAATCCCCCCTCTTTGTTATAGCGAAAGGCCCGCAAAAGTCGAAGACAAGGATGCTTTGTTGAAAGAGAAGGAGGCTGAGGTTCGTACATCTATAACAAGCGTAATATTCATAACTTTGAAATGAGCAATATAGATAGGTATAAGGAAATATTGCGAATAACTATAAATAGCTAGGACAGCATGGGCAAACAATGCATGGATCGCGCAAATCGTGGCAAAAGTATGCAGTATTTTTTTAAGAAAATTGCTGATATCATTAGTAGCATGATTTTTCGGGCGTTTCTCCGGTATAATTTTTTATTTTAAGCTAATACTTGACCTGTCTGCCTAGTTTCACACTTTTGTCCCAATTTATGTCACGGTTCGAATAATAGCTCTTACTGAAAAAAGTTTCAGTGACAGTGTGGAAGTAAATTTTTTAAACTGACCCCCTTTAAGATTATGGCATTGTCGCGAGAAATTGGAACAGAGTTTTATTCTTGTAACTCCGACTAATAAATTCACAAATATGATGAGAATTCATGTCTTCTCGTATACGATTACATGTTTTTAATTCCAGAAAGCTTCCAAAGACCATGTTTTCAAAATTTGGAGAATTACTATCGAGAAGATTTCTACACACCTAGACATAAATTATCCACCAGTAACAGAACCTTCTATCAAATAGCCAATAGATTTGTTTCTGTCCAAACTCTGACAAAATCTATGAGATAATGCTATAGGATAAAAGAAAGTATTGTTGGACAGGATGTCTACCGTGTCAGGGACATCAGGGAAATGTCAGGGAAATCAATTCCCTCATCAATTCCTGTCAGGGAATTGTCAGGGAAAATTGATCCTTTTTTGCCATGTCAGGGAAATATCAGGGAAATCTGTCCATATTCACTGACATCCAAGAATGGTGCAACATCAATGATTAATATAATGTTTGTACTACTTGCCAAAAGGGCGTTTCCGACGTTACAGAGGGTGTGGACTCAAAACATTTTGCGCTCGCTCCGCTCGCGTGGTCAAGTCCTCCCACCTTTCTGTATGAATAAGAACATTAGACAATATCATATAACATATACAATGTGAAGGGGGCGCTTGGTTGCTTCTTCAATAATTTCAGACTTGCCAAATGTGATATGTGATTCATAAGTAGTAGCTCACAGGTGGCAATCTGCAACAGCGTAGGAGTCAGCATTCTTGCGTGAGATTGTTTTTTAGGCTTTGGCGTAGAGGCATTGAACAACATATAGGCAGGGCCATTATTCCAGTGGCGTGGTAGCATAGCTTTGGCGTAGCCTTTTCCTATGTTGTTCTTAGTAACTAAGACTCAATGATTGCAAATCAAACTCTTATAAGTTTAGGCATAATTTCAGAAAAACAATTAACCCTTTGTGTCCTTTGAACGATGGCATAGAAGATAAGGAACATTACCTGCTGCTTTGCCATTCATATGTTGTACTGTGATACAATCTCCTATGGCGGTTTTCTTATTAAAGAAAACGCGTATGTAGCAATTTTGCCTGCAGCTTCTGTAACACTCTATTCAGAGTTTTCTCTTCTCAGTTTCCGGATACACTTTTATGTTTTTCTCTTAGCTTTCATTTTTGTATAGTTTTCTGTTCTAAGAATAAATTTATAGCTAAGTTGATGGTGCACACAGTAGGAATGGCAAATATTATTGACTCATAGCTTGTTCTGTGTCATGCCAGAAGCTAAAAGTAATGCTGCTTGTTTTCTCGTCTTTTATTCTTAGTCTTGGTTCCTCCCGTTCCATTGGGAACATTGGTCAGCGAGATCTCACCATGCAAGTCTATTCTGTGCCGTCTCTGCTGCTTGATCGAACGTCAGACTTGCCAGATTCATGTCTTCCTCAAATCTCTTTCGCCACGTTTTTTTCGGTCGTCCTCTCCCTCTTCATCCCAGATGGTACCCATTCCATTGATTGTTTTACTGGTTCCCAATGGAGTGTTTCCAGTTTCAATAAATGCCCTGTTAACCCTAACCTCCTCAAGTTTATGGTTTATGTGTACTTGTAAGTCACATTGTCCTTTGCAAAACGTCCTCATTCCTGACATGGCCTATGTAGGAAATCTATTCACTAACACTAAATTTGTCACATTACTGGATGTATTCTTATACCAAAGAGTAATGATATAGACATTACTGTATATGTTAAGGTAATCCCGCATACTTACATACATAGGGGAGTGCCTGTTAGAGAGGACACTTATACTGAGCCATCGGCATGTGGGGTAGGGTGGCCAGTTCCTTTCCTCGCCGCCTTTATCTCTCCAGTGTTGCCACCGGGTATCCATTTGCTGCTGGGTGAACAGTGGGAGAACACTCAAGCCAGGGCATCGCGTCGGGCTCGAGCTGTAAACCTTCCACCTTCCGCACGGGAGGCATGCGCTCTAACCACTATGCTACCTCGCCCATGAGAGATGACTGTAGATTTATTATAAAGGCCTATGTATGATTTTCCCTAGGCCTAAATCGTCCTTTTTTATTCAGTATCAGCTACCGTTGAACTCGAGAAAATATTCTCCTGTATTTGTATATTTCATGGTGTTTTATATTGTTTTTTTTTTTAATTTTAGTTGAAGAGAATGCAAGACATGATAGCTAAAATGCAAGCTCAGATGAAGAATCAACAACAGTAATAAAAGCAACTATTCGAGATTATATGACACTCGTGTCCCTGTGATTACGTGTATGTATTTGTATGTTTGTATAACTGTATGATTCTAGATATACTTGTATACATACATATAGGTATATACTCTATACCCCTATGTATTTTTTGACTGCCTTATGTTTTATATAAAAATGACAGTTAAAAAGCCTTTGGTGAGTGTGAATTAGATTAGACGCTTTTAATGAGAGTCATTTGGATTAAAAAACTATTGAGACTATAACCCTCAAAACTAAGTTATTAAAATCATGAATTTCAAGGAATCTATTGCGCGTGGCCTTGCCCTCGTATAAACTGTTTGCATATTAAGGTTGAACTCCTTTCTGACTAGTTATGTCAGGAGCTGGAACCGTAAATGTCTGAATGTGTGCCATTTGTCACTATTTTTTTGCAGTTGGAAAGTTCTGGAGTTCGAACTGTTCCTTGTCAAGATGAAATCAACTAAAAATTAAACCTTTACCAATTTAAATTCCTCACAATTAAACAGGTTTTATAGATTTTTGTTTAGCTGTGACATGTAGCACTGAAAGTAGACAATAAATAGCTACAAAGCTTTACAATGTGTGTACGGCGTTTGCGTATAGCTTGCTTTCTCCAATCGCATTATCAAGCCTCAAGAGCTTGACAAGTCGCTTATGTACTTACGGTCGCACAAAATTTCCCGTGCTTCCAATGTCGCCTTATCGTTGGAAATTTCGGCTTGTTTTGCCGGCGTAAGTCTGATATTAACCTTGCTTTAGCGCCAATGTTTGCTAGTCACAATTTGATCAAATTGCTGCCCGAGCATGCTTCTTTTTATTACGATAAATTTAGCTTGATGCTCAACGATATTTTGTGATCCTCTCAAAGCATACTTTTATTCCTACATATCGAAATATTCTCAATTGTTTGAAAACTGTTTTGGTCATGTGACTGGGTTGTGGATTTGCGCAAAGTACGTCATTATGTAATATTCGTACTACGTAAGGACGAGCTGTAGCCTATTTCGCGACCGTAGTCCATACAGTCATGATTTGTCGAGCTCTTAATCTGCCTATTGTCAAAATTTCTTTCTAATTCCTTATTTAAGTGTTCCTGCATTCGTTTTTTTATTTTTCGTTCAATTTCATCGTATAATTATACATAAGACATTCTTTATTTTAAAGGTAGAAAAGTAAATCTTGTTTCTTTGATTTTTCTGTATTCTGTATCTACTATGAGAGCATTTTGGGGCTTAATCATTGCAAATATGGCGTAAGAAAAGCCACGTATCAGAATTAGCTTTTCATGATTTCTTGAAATAAATTACTCGAGGTCAGTCGTAAAGTCTCACCTTTCTGATTCTAGAACTTAATCATGAATTATTTTCAAATGCCACAAATACAGTGAATGAAATATATGTTGCTGCCCCTTGCCGGTTAAGGAATTGGCATAAGGTATGAAACAGGTCGTGGAGATAAGAATTTCAGAACTCCCTATAAGTTTATGTAGCCCAACACAAGAAGAAATGATAGCGTTCTTGGCCCTACAAAATGCACCTTCAAATTAGGGCGCCTTTAGGTATTTGCTGCATTAAATTATTCTTAGCCCAATATTTTCCACTTAAAAGCTTTGATAGCCTTGTTGACTCCTTTTCACCCCCCTCTGCTCCAAGCCCTTAGCTGTGTGTCCAGGGGTGGCAAACTTGCCCCGGACGAATCACGTGGTACAAAATCTGAGCACTTAAATTTTTTGTAACAACCAGTGAAAATGAGGTTCAGGCTGGCTGTTCTTAATTTTTGCCCGAATTTTGAGGCAGGATCGTTCTTAACTTGTTCTTAAATTAGTAGCGTGTAAGCCTATTAGAAATACGTAGAAAGATAAAATACAAGACAACATTGGATGCTTTGATTGATTGAGAGCGAAATGTTACAATTAAGATGGTCTCTCATGCATATATTAATGGCTTTTATTGAAAAAGTTTATAAAAAGTATAATAGATAATGCTAGCACAGTATCTAGTTTTGCTAGAAGCAACTAATTTGCGAAAAGCAAAGAAAAACAGTACCAATACAACAAGGCTTCAGGTTCAGCCTTGTTCTTCATGTGGGATCAAATTCCAGGCTGGTATTCTTGCAAAATTGTTCTTGCAAAATTGTTCTTACAACATAGAGTGTAGGCTATTTCATACGTTATGTTATCACAATCTAATTTATAATGTGTGTGCGGGAAAAGATTGAACTTTCCAGTAAATCACTAAATCCATGTTTGAAGTCAACTAAAATCTTAGAGGATCTTCCCTATGGTAGCGTCCACACTACTGCGTTTTCGCATGAAAACGCACACAATTAGATGCGTTTTTGCACTTTAGATGCATTTAGATACATTTAGGTGCATCTAATTGTATACGTTTTCATACGAAAACGCATTAGTGTGGCGACAATGTTTAGGCGACAACTGTTCTCGACTGCTCTGTCACCCCCTCCTACTTTGCCGAGACCGTCAGTACTGCTATAGCTTGTCGGTAAATATTTGCCTTGCGATCATCGCTTGTCGGTAATCGATCATCGTTTGTAGGTGATTCTGGGACATAGTAGTTAGCCTGTTGGTAAATTTATTGCTACACCCCACACCCACTCAAAGGCCTTTAGGCACGCCACTTCCGCTCTACTCCGTACTTTAAGATGACAACTCCCTTATTCGCCTTGTTTATTTTTAAACATCTATATACTGGTAAAATTTTTGAAATTCTCTTTAAGATAACGTGTCAAGCTATAAATTCCTATTCATAAAATAGAGGATAAACCACACAATTTGCTGCTCAAAAATAAAAGCTGGAAAGTTTCCCATTACGTACGATTTGAGTGGATAAGTTTAACGATACATTGCTTGAAGCCTAGGGCATTTTAAAAAGTATCTTCGAATGTAGTAATCAGATATGGCGATTCAAATGTAAATTTGTTTTGTTTTCATTACACTTCAATGGCTTCCTGATTGTCCTTACTGCATTGTTGTTGAACTTTGTCCCTCGCATTATTATTGCTCGAGCCTTTGTTATCTTGAGTGCCAAATCATTTCTCATAATACCAGATTATGCCAAGCCCCCATTGTTTATGACATTGATTTATTGAAAGTGTTTTGGGAGCTGATTAGTTAGTAAAAAACGTTCAATGTTACCTCATTATAGACTCTTCATCAATAACTTATTAAAGTGCAAAGAAATAAAGCGAAGCAGGTGATTTATTCCTTTAAATTCGATGGTCTATTTGATGAGATTTGAATGGAAGAGAGCAAAAATATAAAGTCAAGTGCTTTAGAAATTTGTTTTCAAAAGACTCCCAAGTGTTCTCGCACAGCCGCTCAAGCTTCCTTGCTGAAAAAACTTTTCTCTGCGATTGTTTACATTGACGTAGATAATTTTTCTCCATGAAGAAGTTTGTGTCTGTAGAAGTGGTTTTTTCGTAGAACTTTAAATAATTAAAGCGTGGTAACAGAATGATGATAGAAAGTAGGAAAGAGTCGCATGATTATCTCCATGGTAACGAAAGCAGGGTCGGTGTATGGAGTAAAATTAAAGCATGATGGCGTACGACCTATTGCAGTTGACCTCTTTATTGGCCAAGCGAACGTGCTCTTGCGGCTCAATTCTCCATTACTTTAACTAATAGCTATATTTTAGCTTCAAAGCTCGTGTAGCGTTATTTTCCATTGCAAGATTTGGTGCCATTAAAACTGGATTCGCCGGCTGTTTACTTTGTTCACTTGGTTTGGCGGCTTGGAGTACTTACTGATGAGAAAAGCAAATACTTACAAATACTTCATATTTTCAGTGCTATATAGGTTTGTTCCTTCTATGAACTCGTGCTATTGTTGTGAGAAAGATGAATGAGCCTTATGGAAGCGAACAAGAATGAATCTGTTACGGATAGGCCGACGTCAAAGAGCAGGAGTCAAGAGTCGTTGAAGACAACGAAAGGTCCGCGTGCAGAACCGTCGAAAGGTAACGCAGAAGGAACAGCATGGTCTGTAGCAAATGATATGAACAATGAACCTGATGATGTATTAGCAGAAGGCAAAAATCAAAACAACAAAACCGATCTAGCAGATGATGCAAGAGTTTCACCTACACCAGCCGAAATTCAAAAGCCTAGTACTGGAAAGACAACTACCCCGAGGTATGTAGAAATTTCTTTCGAATGTAATCGATAAGTAGATCAATAGCTTCTGATAATACACGTAAGAAATACCAATTCTTTATATCTTCCGGTAAATAACTTTAAAATTTGCATTGGTGAAAGAAAATGTGTAATTCAATACTTGTGTTAGTAATTGTGAAGTCTTTTGTGGTTTCTCAATGACATTTTATTAGATGGGGTTAAATTTACGCATTCATCATAGCTTTAAAGTAGACATGATAATATTACTAACATTTACCATTCACTTCTTGGATTTCAACAGGTAAAGTAAAAGGTCTTATGCTTATTCGAAAACATCTCCAATTCATCCATTCTTTTATAGAATTTCTATTGTTTCTCTGAGCCTCAATATCCTTGCATTGTTTTGCCTTTGAGCCAAGATATTTCTTAAGGTTTTCTTGAGTGCTAAATGTGTCGCTTCGCCTGAAAATCTAAAAAGTACATATAAGATGATTTTTGATTTTTGATGTGTTACTTCTTCATAAGCAAAACAAAATTAGAACAGAACAACAAATATTGCATCGACTTTGTAGAAGTTAATCTAAGTGCAGTATTTTATCTGAAGTACAAAGAATTTCTAAGCCTTATTATTCTTACACAAGGCCTAATCTTAAATTTCAGAAATTTTGAGCCGTAACGTACTTATAAACTTTTGTTTATAGCAAGCTCATTTTGCTACAGCAAACTGAATCTTTAACTGTCAACTTGCTAGGCTTCAAAATGCATTCTCTTGCTTTGATTAAACAGTTTGCATTTTGTATTGCATCTAATTTTGTTGTCTTTGCATAAGTGGTTCATCGCAGAAAAGCAGCGCACGTAAAAGCTCTGCAATTGACGTTGAGCATGCAGCTTGGAATAGTATCAAAGTTGTCGTCAGGTATGTTTGCACTTCATCAACAGAATTTATATAAAAAGGAAGGGAACCCCCGGGGCCTTGAGGTCATTCATCCGTTACGTAAGCCCGTCTTAGGGGGAGGGAGTGTACCATGATTTGTTACGCTATTGTTTCATTTATATAGAGAGCTATAGTACGGAGCGATACGGCAGGAGAAGTGGGGTCTCAAAAACTAAAATTAGCGCTATGTAACGGGTGAATGACCCCTTTAGTTACGGCATAAAAGGCACATTGAGAAGATGCCTCCAGAAAACCAATGCAATTATCGAAAGTTACCGAAGGGCCAACATATTGAACTATGTAGTCTTCTAGAGATGGCTAGTATTTCTCACAGAAATGTGAGGATATCCAGCTCTTTTATCGGGGCTAGCTTTCTTACCAGCGAAATCCGTCTGTTCAGTTAATTAATGTCAATGTGACTGAACGTCCTATTTTTGGATGCGTTGCGCATGAACCCAATACGCTACATTTAACTAGTGACAAGCCGACGAACATTTGAGTGTGGGATGTATTAAAGCCATTTTATCGACAATCACAAGACTTCCGACCATTCAAGCAAAAAATTGGGATGCGACATCCCACACTCCTACTTCGGCATGCCCCTGGGTGTAACATGCTGTGTTTTGAGTACAGCAAACGTTCTTTTACTGGAAGTTGTGCAAAAGTTGTGTAAAGATACCCAGGTAATTCACCTTGTCAAGATGAGAGTAGAGGAAAACTGAAAAACATTAAGGCTGTATTGAAAGCAATCCGCATCTCATTTCATTTCATTTACTTATTTAAGCAGGGTAGAGTACGTAGCTAAAAGCTTATTTTTATACTACCTGCAAAATAATACAAAAATAAATAATCTAATTAATTTCATATAAAAAGAAGAAATTACAATAAGAACTACGTACAACAGTCCAAATAGAAGCGTAAATTAAGAAGTTATGGAGTTACGGAGAGGATTCCTACTGATTTTATAAGTTTTTTTGAATTGAATTTGAGTTTGCGCGTTTTTGGCATCAGCACTTAATTTGTTCCAGAGTCGTGCTCCTCTGTAGAAGTATTTCTGACCACTGAAAGTTTTCCAAAGAGGCAATGTAGGATCAGTCTTATTATTGCGAAACTCCCTAATGGTATTTTGAGACAACCTTTCACACAAATCACATAAGGTAATTGGGTGCTTCATTATTTATTGACGTAAATACCATCAAGGCAGATTCCGTATTAGTACGTTTCCTTATAGTTTGCCATCCTAGTTTTTCCTATTTAATCCGCATAAAATCCCAATTACAAACTTGTAAGCCAATGCTTAGAACGCGAATGATCAACTGCCTTATAGGATTTTCATTCCAGGTTCTCCAATCAAGCAATGTAAAGTTAATGTTGTTATCACTTGAGCTCTAAATCATAACCACCAAAAGATGGCGCTACCATGGGTGCTTAGGGGGCTGTGGCCCCTCAAAATTCTTTCGTACCCTCTCATCAGTGCCAAAATTTTTGAAGATATCTACGCACCGTCAGCACTTTCATGATCTTTTCTTTTTCCGGCCAAGTTGAAGAGCATGGTCCACTAAAAAATCTCGATTCACCCAGTTGGTACATTGGCAGCGCTAGCTCCAACAATTTTCCCTAGCACCACATATGTAGTTACCCCGTATCACGATGTGGAATTATTTTGATTCATAAGACCATTAAAATTTCATCACATACAGCAATCTATCGTTTCCATGAGCAGTGGTATTGCGTACCCTCTCTATGTGGAGAGAAGAGGGTGCAAAGCAATAATTTTGTACGTTATTTCATAATCAGTAGCGGCGCTACGGGAGGACTGGAGGACTTTCCTTCCCCACTTCTTGCAAAGATCGGTTTTCTAATTCATCAGAATTCCATGAGAAAATGTTAGGGCTATGGTGAGGTACCTCTAGCAAGATTTTTAAATGAGTGTGGGAACCAAATTGCGTCACATGATTTTAGGGCGTGGCACCCACACCCTCTCCCCAGTCTGCGATGGCTGGCACCATCCCCTGGTAATGATATTTTGTTGTGTCTATGCAAGCGTGCTCCGAAGAATTATCTACTGATCTAATGACCGTATCCTTGGAGCTGAGGTGTAACATCCCAAAACAGTCAGATACTTTCTCTATTTTCAAAAAAGGAATATTAGAAAGGTGATAGATGCAACTGTTGGCTCTGCAGACCGTTTATCCCAAGAGTTGCGTTTTTAATATAGCAACTTTTTACATTTCTAATTTGCAATTACGGCCCTTGTATATATATTTTCCTTTTCTTTTTAACTTTAGGTTTGAACTTACCTAAATATTGTAAAGTAGGCTTAATTTAGCTGTAACTTAGCTGCCCTTCTTTTTGTATGTTAACCTTAGTTAAATGAAGTGATAATGATACCCCCCCCCTATTCATGACGGCTAGGATGGTTGAATAGGTGGCCATGCTAGAGGCATATAATACTCCCTGGATGCACATTGTGACTACCTCCTAAAATATGCAATTTTGCCAATTACATCATCTCGAAATGACACAAACTGAATCACCAGCATTCCGAATTTCTCTACCTACAGAGTACGCCCAATAAATGCTACAGAGATGCATAAAGAAGAAAAAGCTAACATTAAATACCCCTCTGAAGGAGTAATTTGGGTATGTCATTTGGTTATGCATCTTTGTTATATGAAAAATATACCCTATTACAATACATGTATGATATACAGTAATTAGCGTTATTTTGCGTTTGATCACGTTGATTAATGATCCATTAATTTGAGCGCAGTGTTAATTTGTGTGACGTTATTTTGTAAACACTTTGAAAAATATCTATATCTTCCGTAACCGGAGTAAAGTGTTTTTTTACCTAAATGTTTTCTCTCACAATAAGCCTTACAGTTGCTGAGGTACATGGTTTCTGATCCCGTTAGTCATATTTACCTCAGATTTCTCTATTAATCATCGCTACCATTCAAATTCGAGAAAATGTAGCCCATTATTTCCAGTTTATTTCAGTAAAAGTTAACAAAATTTAAGAAAATATCAGGCTCAATTTCGAGAAAAGCTAAGAAAATCGAAGCTCAGACAAAATGATGGCTTTCTTTTTAAAAAAGGGGAACTGAACGGCAATGAAAAGTAAAGTATTGCTATATCCAGAACCCATTGCTATGATAACGCTGCCATAAGTAGTGACAAAAGGGGGCCGTTTAGTACACAATTGTTGCATTCATATTCTCGCCTTTCTTTTATCTAGTCTTTCAAGCTTTTTCTTTCTACTAGGCAAATTTCCAAGGCAATACAAAGCCATTCACTTTCAACTCGGTGTTTCAAGAGAGCGCGGGTCAAGTTGAGGTAAGGCTTCTGGGCTACGTGAGGATGTTCTATGTTGAGCCAACTGTCCTAACATTTAATACTTTTCAGTTTCAACTAAATATTTATTGAAACGTTCGTAAGCTTTTCGAGTATAGCAACGAAAGCATTGTTTGCTATGAATCATACACTGTATAGATATGGAGCCCAAAGGATCAATTTTATGGAACTTTAAGGCCTGAAAGTCAATGTTCCGCAATTGCAAAATGCTGGGATTATCTCTCGAAATGAACAGCCTTTCTTTCTAGGGCAATTTTTATACTTCTTTTATTAAATAATCTCTCCAGGAACACTTCACCACATTCAGTAAAAATTTTTGATATATTGCATTGTCTTTTGGTGCCCGTTCTTTCAGCTCATTAGGTGATCTTGATTCATGGAAAGCATAGGTCTATAATTTAGAATTCTATTTTTTGAGTTTCGACAACAAACCAAAAT
This sequence comes from Cassiopea andromeda, assembly GCA_018155075.1. Classification (NCBI taxonomy): domain Eukaryota; kingdom Metazoa; phylum Cnidaria; class Scyphozoa; order Rhizostomeae; family Cassiopeidae; genus Cassiopea; species Cassiopea andromeda. Next base: position 253,904 of record WIPJ01067540.1, on the reverse strand, counting down.
TATGAAGTGTTCTTTCTTTTCAAATATCTTTCCTACTTCAGGTTTACCTTATATTTCTCTAAAATAGAGGAAATTGCTGCAGCGTTCTACTTAACTAAGATGCTATAAAAACCATCTTCACGCTGCATCCTCTTAAAAGAGCGGCTTAACAAATTAATCTACATATATAAAATTTGTTGTCTGTCATCGCTAATGACTTAGAACTTTGGATAAAATTATTTCATTGTGGTATTTTGGCCACACACCAACCAAAATTCTTATTACTGCATGCTTTTTTGAGATGAACAACTAATAACTATTTTAATTTCTTACAATAGCATGAAAAAGCGGCAGCATTCTTGTGATATCCTTAAAAGCTTTTTTCGTCTTTAAAGCTTTATAATGTTTTAATTTCACTAGAATATGACAAAATACCAAATTATAACTCTTTTCATTTAGATTTTTGAGAAGTGTGGAATAAAGGATTTGATAGAAAAAGCGCTTGATGGGTGAGTTTTAATTAGCATTTTGGCTTAGCATTTTGCGTTAGTGTGTGCCGTCCCTCGTCATCAATAATTCAAAATGCAAAACATTTATTGCTTGTTTGGTTATTCGTATTTGAGTTGCTGGGTTTTCAGAGATTACTAGAATGCCTGAAAACCCTGGACGATTTCTCAAATTGCTGTATTCTGTTGCTGAAACCTAATACCTTAGTATAATTAATTTCTACTAAGGTGCCCATTCATACTTCGACTGCACTGATCTTGCACAGGCTCTTTTTATATGGGCTCGATATTTCATCCCGTGACCGTGTACTGACACAACATCTTATGGGAAAAGATGTAATTACGAATACACGTTTTTTTTTATAAGAAAATCATTATTTTGCCTGAGCCTCAATTTTCTTAACTTTTCCCGAAATTGAGCCTGAGGTTTTCTTAAATTTTTCTTAACTTTTACTGAAACAAACTGGCTATAGTGGTTTAAACTATCGTTAATAATACTGTATACATGAATTTGAATTTCATCTTTAACATTTTGAATACAATAACGACGAAATACCGATTTTTTTGCCTATGAAAACACTTAATTTTGGAAATTGAGCCTCGTGATTTTCTTAAGACTTTCTTAAGATTTTGACGATTTGAGCCTCATTTTTTTATAGACTTTTTTCTTATAAAAAAACGTGTATGCAGGCAGGGGGCGGATCCAGTGGGGGTAGCGGGGGCCATAGCCACCAAACGGTAACATTTCTGGTAACATACAATTGTGTTAAGAAAATTATTGTATGAAAAAGACAATTAAAGGAATCAGATATCCCCTCTTAAGTTCAGCTCTGTATTTACTCCTGTATGCAGGATCATGAGGTTCAGCTCTGTATTTATCCCTCTTAAGCTACCCTGCTGGTTTTGCATATTCTCTCTTGCAGAAACACCTTGTTTTTTGTCAATAATCTTCCACCAAATCTGACGAACAGAAATGAATGCTAACTATTTCTATCATTTATATTCAGGTTCTCGTGTACTGCATTTGCATTTGGGCAAACTGGGTCAGGCAAGACGTATACCATAACAGGTCCGTTCAACCCGGTAAGATTTCAATGTTGTTGATCTTCAACTGAAATCCACCAGTTTGACAGTTAATTACTCGTGGATACGGAATCATATCCAGCTCGTCATGGATACGGGCTCGCATTAGGGATCATTAGGTGCAGCCCTACGGTTTGATATAATGATACCCTTTTCAGATGACCTCTACAAGGGCACTTTGTGATCCTCTTTACAATGACATGACATTCCCTTAAATCTTATGGCTACTTGTCACTATCATTATGCAATTTCTTTGTTTCTGAATGGCCTATGAAGATACTATTGTGCTCATTTCAAGCAGTCATGCAGTATATGTTGTGCATTTTTAGGATTCCAGTGAAGTTTTACCAGGTGAAGATCTATATGGATTGCTACCAAGGTAATTTTTTATCCTTCTTAAGCTATCTGTCATTATTAGTTTACGCATAGCATATTAAGACTCCTACGTTTCATGTGCAATTTGTTCTCCAAATAGCACTTCCACACATATTTTGTAAGATAACACACATTTTTGCTGAGTCTCAATATTCTTAGATTTTTCTGGTTTTGAGCCTATATTCTTAAGTTATTCTTAAGTTATAAAGGCCTAACTTTGCCTAAAAATCAAAGAAATATATTTCAATTTTTTTATACCTTACTTTATCTTAGAGCCCAACAACAGTGAAACAAAACAATCCATGTTGTATTGTGTCACTGATCTGTGATCGTAGTGCAAAAGTTAATCTACAAACAGTACTATAACTCAAATATACAAAAATTTTACGTCTTGATGAAGCTTGAGCTTTTAATTATTCTTAAATTATTCTTAGATTTCAGCGATTTTTCTGAGCCTTAACGCTGTTATAAACTTTAATGTTATAAAAAGTTGTATACAGTAAATTCTCTGTTCAGCCACCCGAGGGGGGCTTATTGATTTCAAGCACTCCAGAGAGGGGGCTTGTTGGAGAGGGGGATTATAAGAGAGGGGGCTGAATAAATTTCTTGAAAATTTCCTTTAGTTTACTAAATATGTTCTGTTTGATAATTGAGAACAATATTCATATTGTTTATTTTATACATCATAAGTTCACAGCAGAGCAAACAAAATTGAGGGATTGTGTAGTAACCGTTGATATAGAACGTGCTCATCTGCAGTAAGTCAATGAATGGCTTTGATTCTTGATAGGTTGAGTACTATTGTTTACGGAGAGTGATTAAACTCAGTTTACTTACTACTATGAAGCTTGCTTACGCTTGGTAGTGTTCAACATATTCTAGGGTGGGGGCTTAACAGAGAGATGAGGCTTATTAAATTTGTTGGACCAGAAAGGGGGGTTTATTGGAGAGAGGGGCTTAATTAAGAGGGGGCTAAAAGAGAATTTACGGTATTTTCTGTATAAGTGTTTGATCATCGGTTTCTTTGTTTCTATATTTCGTAGATTATTTTTTCTGTGTTTCATGCTTTGATGGTTTCCATGTGTACAGGAATTTAGAGGTAGCATTTCATCAACATTGACGACAATTTCTATTTTCAAGGTCTTTTGAACATCTCTTATCGGAATCCAAGAAACGTGTGGAAACATACACCATCAAGGCAGCATACCTAGAAGTATATAATGAAAAGGTTGCTATACATCTTAGCATTTTCTGACACAACGCTTTACAACCAATGCGTATAAATCGTGCTTGTCATAGACATATTACTTACATTTAATCCTACTCCCAAAATGCTTGCTCACAGGCACTTACTTCTTTGACCACCCTTGCACCATGGCATAATTCAGTATCACAGATGCATAAGCAAACTTCTTTTCAACATTCTCCATCCCATTCTGTTCTATTCCTTCCTTAAGCCCTTATTCTCTTCATTGCACTTTTATAGAGGAACCTTCAATTTAGTTGTTAAAAATATTTATCTCTATGTAATATTTATCCAAGATTTATTTACTTCGGCTATCTTCATTACGACCTCTTATTGTCTTTTCATTTAGAGAAATTTAACTGCCCCCTTAAGATTTGATTTGATTATATTTCGAATTGCTTTATTTAAAAAGGTTTAATGTTCAGGTGCGAGGCGAATCTTGAAGTGAGGCTATGAGTTTCCTCCACTAGTACTTGGCTGCTTTTGCTCAAAGACACCAAATGTTTAGTCAAAATTGTTAGGCCACGTATCCCTCTGGCCCCACTACCAGTGCTTTCAGCAAATGTTCACGTCCTTAACCTAGCCACGCAACTGGTTCTGCTGGATCGGCGACTTTGAAACTTTTTCTTCCCCAAAGGTCAAAGACCTGCTAAACCCATCAAGAGCTAGAGACTCGCTTCCAGTGCGTTGGTCACCAGATCGAGGATTTTATGTAGAAAATCTTTTTATGATGGAATGCGAGACTTCAGAGGATCTGATGGTAGTCTTAGAAGAAGGCTTAAAGAACAGACAAGTTGGAGCACATTCTATGAATGACTATTCAAGCAGAAGTCATACAATGTTGACTGTATATCTGGATTCAGAAATGGTATACTTAATTTAACTTAATCTCTTTTCTCATTTCTATATACTATCTTATTTCATCATGTAGCATCACTTTATGTTAGTTAGCACATTCTCTGTGATATCATTAAGTTTACATTTATATTAAAAAATTAATTTGATTAATTTTCATTCAATTACTTCAATCATCCCTTTCCTCTTGAGTATGGTAGTCCAGGGTAATATGGGTCACCGGGGGTATTATGACTCACTTCTATTTTTATTAGTTTCTCACAACTGTGCGCCCCATTTTCGTTCATAGATGCCATTTTCAGATCACTTCAGCAATTCTTTTAGTAGGTAGTCATAGTTGATTTTTTCTTTTGTCAAAAATATCGAACTTGGAGGAAGAACTTGGCGAGGAGCAGATCATAAATAATTAATGCCATAATTTGAGCTTCATGTGGAACTATGATGAAATATAATTTGAAGCACGAAAAGTGGTGGAAGTTGAAGGAGAATAAAGCTATTACTTGAGGATAGCAACTATTTCTACTTAAAAGCAAAGCAAGTCATATTTTTACATTCTCTAAGCTACTGGGGTAATATGGGTCACCCAGTTCTGGCTGTTATTTCTAGCATATCGGTAATGTAAAATGTGTTTTGTTGAAGTTTTAGTTGATTCGAGTTCTATGTACTTATAAAGCCTTGAAAACTATAGCTCATGAACCTAATCTATGCACTGGAACTTGATAGCATGAATTTTTAATATATTGGGATTATTTTTAAAATACCGGACTCTTTTGCAGAACAGAATTTTATTGTATATAATGAAACTGCTATTAAGCATGCTCTTCACATGTTAGAGACTGAAAGCAGTGTTATACTAGCTATTTACCTATGGTGTTATACAATAAAAGTTCATGAGCTATTTTTACGCAGGTAGAAACGCTTTTATTCTTTGTTAAAAGAGGTGACCCAAATTACTCCAGTAACTGTTTTTGAAAGCAGTGTCTTGGCATAGGTCTTGAAGAATAGAACTATGGAAGACAGTCAGCTCCACCGAATAAATAACTTCCAAATAGGCTGCCAAGCTGTCAATAGCTTTGATATGGTGATTGTTTGATAGAATGATAAGCCTCTACGCTAAGACATTAAAAGTTCAATTTCAAAAACCCTAATAAGTGACCCATATTACCCCCGGACTACCCCGATCAAATAATCATCTCCCCTCTACATTGTTAGTTTGTGGATTTTCTCCAGCCCTCCCACACATGTTTCAATTCTCCCAACTCTTACGTTCGATAAGTTCTTGCCTGATATTAAATATCTTCTGAGGTTTACTCGGTCAAATTAACATCTCTTTACTCTCTTCTTCAGATTTTTCCAATTTTTTGGTACTCTATAATAGACTGGTGCCATTGTGTCAATTTTCTAATTCCATTAACAGAAAATTGCATTCAACAAGTTTCTCCTTGACATAGTGCACTTGTTATGTAATCTTTCTATATTATTTTTACACTTCTATATAACATACAACTCCCTATAGTTTGATCCAGAGGATGATCTACCAATCATAAAGCAAGGAAAGATCAGCTTCGTTGATCTTGCAGGTATTGGCTTTTTCAGTTATTGGATGTCTTAACTCAAAAAGCTAGCTTTCAACTTTACTCCATAGAATCAAACCGATGAGAAAGAACGCCAAAATCCATATTAACGTGCAAGCATGCCGTAACGAAGCTGGGGCAAGGGGGGCCAACAGGAGCAAAAGGACACCGATTTGCATGGGTAGCTCTTTGGGACACCGCCTAGCATAGGCACCTCTTTGGGATCCAAGGCACCTCTTTGAGATATTCTCGTTCCATCCTTTGGAAGGGCCTATACTTCACAGAATCATACAACTAGCTCTCTCTTTCAATCATATTTTGCTTGTTTATATAGCTTATTTGATTTCCTTTGTATCATATCAATGTCTAATAAAGGATTCTATTGCATTTCAAAAAGGGCAGTTTTGCTCCCTCTGCTCCCCCAAGTGAAAGGCAGGAGGGACACCCTAACCCTAATTCGGCGTGCCTGGTGACTTGCTTAGCATAATGTCCGTATGTAGTGAGGTGAAATAAAAATTCAATAAATCCATAATGAAAAATCCTAGCTGGTTGACACTGATCAAACTTTAGGGCTCCATTTTGGGGTCAATCATCAGTAACAAGCATATAAATGAACGAACTTATATAGACAGAATAGAAGTATACAAAATTAATAAGGAGAACTACAAGATATCAAAGAAAATGAATTAAGAAAGAATGAGTGATATTGAAAATATATGGGATTTCAACTTGTTTCCTGAAAGAGCTAGCGTGATATTTGGAATTAGCAATGTGAAAGTCCACTGGAATGAAAGAAACTTGTCGAAGGGAGAAGAGACGTGGAGGACAGGAAGTGCTCAGCAGTAACCCTTTGCGATCCAGCGGTTGATAAAATGCTGTTCTTCTGAGAAAACTCGTTGTTTCTCCACAAGCTAGCTTGCTTAGTATTTCGGAATAGTGAATATTTGGCCTGAATTAAAGTATGATAATGGTCTTATATTGATAATGTATCTGCTATGCTCATATCAACGCTTCTCTCTTTGTGATAAATTGTTGCCATTTCTTTGGATATCTGATTTTTTAGGAAATGAAAGAGTGAAAGAAACAAAACAAACTGGAGAAGCATTGACTGAGTCTCAAAACATTAATAAGAGTTTGCTTACATTAGGTAACAATCTTCATTGCAAAATAAAACCCCTACCCTATTGAAATCCGATTAGCTAAAAGCATCTATAAGAAAAATGCTAACTAACATGTATCTCTCCTTCCCAAGTGCTGTGCTATATCGCCTTTTCTAACTGTTAGAATCTCTGTTTTTGCTTGCAATTTCTTGTTCAAAAGTCTGTATACAAAATGAAACCATATTTACATTTGAAAATTGGAAAAATTTCTGTGAATTCCTAGTACTTTGGCACGATAATTCAAATGTAACCCATTCCTTACTGCAATAGTTTTAGGCAATATGAAAGGCCCAAGGTCGTACATAATGATTGTTAATGCTAAACTGTGAGCCTATTTTGAGCTTATAACTTCGATTAAGTCAGTCTTTTAATTTTCAAGGAAATTGTATATCTGCACTTGGAGATCCAAAAAAGAGAGGTGGACATATACCGTATAGAGAAAGCAAACTGACTAAGTTGCTTGCAGATAGCATTGGTGGAGAGGGCTTTACTTTAATGGTAATCTTCTACCGATCAACATTTATCATAGCATTAAACCACATTTCATCTATTAACACTTTTAGTTTTTGTGTTTTTCACATTTGGGACAATAAAGAACAAGTTTGTTTCTTAACCTTTTTAAACTTAAAAAACTCTAACTCTCTAGCAACCTAAAAGCTGAAACGCGAAGAAACTTCTTGTTGGGAGTATCCTACAACTGGATTATTCTTTATGCAGATTTGTCTTGGTTCAATAGCAGAATTTGTTTGTAGCAAGATACCACTCTTTCAAAAGCAGCATAATCAATAGGTCCTAGTTATTTAATTTAAAGGAATATTTTAGCCATTATACTTTTATATTGACTGAGTTTAAATCATGTCTGATATGTTCAACTTTATTTCTACAGATTGCATGCATTTCACCCTCTTCCAGTGCCATGCAAGATACTGTAAATACACTGAGGTACGCAAACCGTGCTAAGAACATCAAAAACAAACCTGTCGTTAAAATGGTGAGAATTCACTTATCATACCCATCTGTATTGATAGAGTGCTTCATATGTGAGCATATTTTGACACAGTGAACCATGATATTCTGCATCGAAGTTATCAGCACCTGGTATTGTTTGGAAAAGGCTTAGCTACTTCACATCCAACCGTAGAAAGAGCAATTCTGCTGTGTTGGTGGTCAAAAATCTCTGATAGGTAGAATAGATTGTGGCATTCCTCAGGGATCATGTTTGAGGCCTTTACTTTCTATTTTATAAGTTAGTGACTTTGAGCATTATCTTCAAGGAGCAACCCCCAGCATGTACACTGACGATACAAGTGTAATTGTTCTTTTATTAGTAGCGATTCGCTGTTTGGGAGTATAAATATTGAAACGGTTAACATCCTTGAATCGATGCAGCAAAACATGTTAAGTTTGAACGCAAATAGCTGCGAATTTATGATCATAGGCCATTCAAGGCATCAAAGTGGCTTAAGTATGTATATGGTCTGCTGTGCATGCTATGTTTTGTCAGACTGCATAGATATTCTAGTGGAAATATTACTTTGAAATATTTGCGACTTATTGATTAGCTATATACTCAAGAAGTACTTTGAGTGCGATAGCTTAGGTCGTAATAAAAATAGAAGAAGCTGTTTGGTATTTTTATCAATTCTAACAATATGCAGGCCATTACATTATTTTTATTTTCGAGGTTCATTCGTTTGTGCTATACCCATTTCAGTCATTTGTCTATTCATCCAATCATATACTAATTCTTGCAGTTATTTTTCATAGGACTCGAGAGAGCAGCTGATAATTAGCATGAAACGAGAAATGAAGTTACTGAAGGCAGAAAATGTTTACTTCCGTCAACAGGTATGATTCTACTACATATCTTTTCTTGTACATCCAGTTCATCTTCAGAGTCCAGAAAAAGTTAAACCTTCCTCCGGAAGTAACTTCTTTATGTTTAACTTGCCTCATCATTCAGCACAGATATGATGTTCCCTATTTTGGCCTTCCATTTCCCATGCAAAATCACCTCATTTGCATACGTCAGAATTTTTCCTAATTTAGATTTTTTTAGATTTCTGGGCCTTCCTCAAATCTGGCATAAATTTAATAACCTTCCTCCTTCTCATAGCCGTGGAGCCGTGACATTTTCGGGACTCTGTCAAATTTCACCTTTCTGTAAATTTCCTTTCGTGTCATTTTCCTTCAATCTTGATGCAACGCTTTGGGGCAATGATTGAAAATTTGATAGGTAATCATCGCCTTTTTGTTGAATTGAATGCTTTTGGACAAGAAGCTTTCAACTTCCAGTGTTCTTATTAACGCAATAGTCATCTACTACTGTAAAATGAAGACAGTCATTGAAGTTTCATATTTGTGAAATTTAGAGAAAATGGTAATACAGAATATTCTGCATTTCTGGCAACTATTGCTGACAATATACAGTTATAGGTACTTTACCACAGCACGAAGAAGCGGCAACATTCTTTCCACATGCTAAAAGCTTTTTTTATAAAAACTTTTAGTATGTGGAAAGAATTTTGCCGCTTTTTCGTGCTGTGGTAAGGTTCTGTAGTACCAACAGACTATTTAAGTTATAGGTACTTTCGTAGTACGTCAGAGACACATCTTAGGTCTTACTTTCGACTCCTTGTGCAGCTCCTGATTCTTTGAATCAGGAAAGCCATTATCTTCTTAATATTACTAAATGGAAGAACAGAAGAACTTTATAGAATTAAATTGTTCGAAAGCGTTTTGTTTTTAAGCTGTCATTCTGTATCGCATTGTAGCAGACTTAAGTTTTGCATGGTATGCATTTTTCTAAATCAGTAGAAAATATGAAGCGGAGAACATGTTAAGAGGTAAAAAATCTTGCACGTTTGAATTGATCCTGTATGTATGTATTCTGGATTTGTTTATCTGGCATTAAATCAGTGTTCTTTTGCATCAATCTGTTAATATGGAATTACTTTTTCAGCTAAACATCCCATGTTCTGATGCTCAAGTTGTACTGACCCGTGAACAAATTCCAGGTGTCATGAGTGCAGATGAAAGCTCGCAAGTGCTTAGTCCTGCAATTGGAACAAATACACTTTCATCTGTAGAATCGTCAGGTTAGTACCATAATATTCCCTTTCTGTTAGTTAAATACTTAAGCAACAAATTTAATGTGAATTTTTGCCTGGCCTCCTGCATTCACGAGTATTCCATTTTTATTGAAGTTGTCAAATGAACATTTAGTTGCCGCTATATTTAAAGTACTGGCCTCCTGCACTCACGGGTAGTCCCTTTCTATTGACATTGTCAAGTGAACATTTAGTTGCCACTATATTTAAAGTACTGGCCTAATGCCCATGCCTCTTCATGAAAGTACTGGCCTAATGTTTCCACTATATTGAACTTGTTAATCAACTACAACTCTATCACTTAGAGTTATTTGTCAATATGTTTACGGACAAAAATATATTAGTATTCAGTTTTCTTTCCACACGACCTTTTGATCTTTTCCTTACGAAGCATGTAATGTTTTTTCCTTTGAAGGATTTTACTGAATATATTTCTTTTCTCATCTATGCAGTTCTTCGCTGTTATGACAGTTTGCAATTTTTGTGGTGTAGATAGTACACAGATAAACAACTCTTGAGTTTGTGACTTTTCCAATCATACCTGAACGACAACTGAACAGCAAATCAAATCTTTTCTGCCCATGTTACAGAACTAATTTCACAGTGTACTACTCAGCACATTTGACACTTGACAGCTAGCAACTGTGTACAATTAATACAGCCCAGTCAACAATAGATACATGATGATATTATGATACTAATGATATATTTTACATAGATCGGATCAGTGGGCAAGCGAGATCGTCTTTTCATCTAAGTGTTTTGGAATCCGTTTACATAGAGACTCAAAACCCCAGTCTTTATAGATAAAAAGAGTTCGTTTTCTCACTGGGACTCTTCAAGTAAATAATGGTTAATAGGTTTTAATTGGTCACTCTTGGGACCAATTAAACGCATCCTATCACATGCAACTGCATCTGGACATATGTTTTGGGTAACCTTTAGGTCACTGTCCGACGTTTTCATACTCTGATGAGTGTCGGACGAAAAAGCTTTTAAGTATGTCTAAAAATGTTGACACTTTTTCGAGTTCTTTTTACATAGATCATGGGAAAACCACAGTTCTCTTTTTTATGTTTCATTGGCAGCTGATACTGACTTTGTGCATTTTATCAATTTTCAGGGAGAAATACCTCATTAGATAGCAAATCAGAAGAAACAAGTCAAAGAGCTACTACAGCCATGTAAGAACTCAGATATGTCGCTCCTTGAATACGACATTGAGTGGGCTCTATTAGAATGGTTATCTTGTTTTATATAGATAACAATAGGCATGTTTTTGTAGGACAAAACCTTTTCAGTAAAAATGATGCTGTTATCATTAAAGATTATATACAAAAGAAAGTAGCAGAAGGTTCAAAGTTTAACGTAATGATTGTTCAAAAATATATATCTTCTGTTTTACACTTAAACTTGACAAAATAACATTCCTTTCCCATGCTTGGTGGCAATGCAGCATGGGAAAGGAATGTTATTTTGTCAAGTTTAATCTACTGGATGCTAGAGCACCTTGAAAAGCAAATGCCTTTCTTCTGGCTTATGTTTTGGTTTTTGGCACCATTGGCCATGAGTCATCTCCTGGAAGGCTAGGCTCGTGCGATTTGCAGATTGTTGCTGACGGGTTGCTAGATGTAGTTAACAAGTTAAGTTACACAGGATTGTAAAGAGATAAGAGTTTGGTTGTCTCTTATTGCTGCATTAAACAACATTGCTATTCTGTCTCATTGCTAATTCTTGATTTTATATGTTATCTAAGGTATGCAATGTCTGCAAGTGTTGGCCTCTACGACATGCTGCAAGAATACATTCTCGAAAATGAAACCTTAAGGTAAAGCAACATGTTCTTAGATACCTGCTCAATGAGTAGGAAATTCGAGTAATCATTAATAAGATATTTTTGAAGATGTGGAATGAATTCATTAGCTATCAGTCAGCTTAGCTGTCAGTTTAGTCTCTAAGTTAAATGACAAAAAAGGACTTGGTGGAATCATATGCAGCGAAAGTACAGAGATAAGGCAATGCCAATGACAGTATTATCTATTTTAGTAGTGAGATGACGATGAAAAGAAAGAGAGACACTTCAGTGCGACTTCATCCATAAGTGACAAACTTTTATCCATGAGCGGCGACATAATCTTAAACTTTATTGTCTCTTTTTTGTCATCGTCTTACTAGTTAAGTTTATTCTGACGCTCCGGTTTCCACCATCTAGATCTATTTCAAGTATTACTTATTACAACAGTAATAGTTAACTACAGGCATAATTTTAAGCAATTTGTTATATTTCATAAGTATTTTCTATGCTAGCCATTTTCCTACTGGTCAGTTAATTACATCTTCTCAACTTTTTGCCATTGTTACCCTGTATCAAATCAGGATTCTAATTATTTTTAATTATGCTTATGCTTTGAACTCACACAGACAGCAAAATAATGATTTGTTCAAAATAAGAAGAGCATTGGAAAAAGACTTTGAAGTGAGTATGCAGCACATGACTTCGCTTGCTATGTGTGGTATTTTCTTTTGATTGATACGTCTGTTTAATTTATTCAAATTTGGCTTGTTCAATGCTTAGGATAAAACTATGAAGAGTTGGATACTAATGGTAGATAATGAAAGCTAGCTTATCTTGTATGTGATTGGCACATTGAAAGATGCTTGCTAAAGTGGCTAATGATGTTGTGTGGTGTTGTGTTGTGTGGTGTTTTATTCAATTTTATTTTCTGTGTGTCAAATGCTTGCAATGTTAACTTAGGTCGCATTCATGCAGCTTAGTATGAACTTGAGAGATACTTATTTACCATCTAGATTGATTTCTTCTTCCAGATTTGTTGCTTTTGCAAAAAGGCATCTCTAGATTAGTCAAATTAGCGCTATATTTTTGCTTTAGACGCTTTCAATGAAGAATGATAATCTAACACAGAAACTTGGGACTATTGAACGGTATGTAATTGATAAATGAAGTATCCTGATGTAGACAAAACGTACTGTATTATGAACCCTAGCTATAATATGGCTTCAAAGTTGCCAAAATCTCAAATGTAATGAAAGCGTGTCTCAATTGCATAAGCATCATTCAAACATAACTATTGAAAATAAATACTTTCATAGTTTCTGAGATAGTTTGTTAAATAAAACTACGTCTTTTATGCACAACTGTTAAGAAATATTGGACTGCTGTGTTATGCAAGACATGTGTACGCCTTGTGTGGCATAGTCTGCCAATGAAGAAATTCAATTTGTCATGCGTACGTTACATGGATTCCAAAAGTTATCTACTGCGTGCTTTCCATCAAGTGAATATTTGACTTTGAGGCGTTCATTGCAAAGCAGCTTTACCAACACTGATTGCCACTATGCATTGATTCAGAAGCAGCTGACATCTTTTTCTTCAAGATAGACCCTAATTAGTTTAATACTCTTTTCTGATCATCTAAGTTAGGATACCCTCTGGGTATGATATAATTGAAGGATCAGATTTTCAGTTACATTTTTTTATATTTTAGTGCGTTGAGCAGCACTTCGCTTTCATTTCACTCTGATGGTGGTACTATAATTGACAGCAGAGAAGGGAAGCGATCAATTTTCCATGGTATTCTTTTGAGCTACTCTCTTGAGATGTCACTTAAATCACTTGATCATAGATCACTCAATCAGAATTTATTAGTCAAATCACTTAATCAAAGATCGTTACACCATTTTGTAAATCATGCTGATTGCTGCTTAACATTCCAAAATGTATGAGTAGGAGTAGATCAGATGATCTCCCCTTGCTTTGTAAATCATTATGCTATAGTAGGAAGCATGCTTTGCGTTGACTTCTCGAATAGAGCATTGACCCATCCATCTTTCGAATGCAACTCGTTAAACTTGTCTGAATGCGATAAAACTTAGCTTTCCTGTGCTTCTTACAGTTGGATGAGAATAAGCTTTACATAAACTGAGCATTTTAGTGTATAATCCAACAACAAGTAGGTGAAATTCTTTTCGCATGTCTAATGGAGTCGTAGATCGGACTTCTAGGGGGTGAAAAACTGGAGTAGCAACGCTCCCAAAATACAATACAGCACAATTTGCAGGGCTACTGAATCTGTTGGGAGTACGGACGAAACTTAATGGGGGTATGGGGGTAGCTTACTCCCCAAACTTGAAAATTTGCCATTTCGCAAAGCAAAACTGGCAGTACAGTGTATGTATTTTGCAGGGCAACCAACTACTGTTACTAGAAAAGAGAAAGTCCCCAATGACTAGCTCGCTTTTTATAGATCTCATTTTTGCAGGGCAAATATATTGAAGTTACGTCCCTGGTTGGGAGAGAAGCGACTTTCATTATTATTTGATTTCTTGCTTAAGAAATTTCAGATTTAGCAACGCTCTTTTTTTTGATACTGATAACCACTGCAAGGTTTTGCATTTAATCTGTTGTCATATTATGTGTTACATTTTTAAATGACAGTATCTACCCTTGTAGGGAAAAAATTTTTCACACCCCTAAGAAAGTATTAAATTTACACCGCTCAGCTTCTTTGGTTTCATTCGTCATGCCAGGTAATTTTCAATGGATAGCTCATTAATATATAGTCTCGTTTGTGATTTTTAGAGCAAACAGGGCCTCCATTTAACCTGACGTTACCGCCCCTTCGCAGTGGCACATATCCTAATATGATATCCGGTGAAATTGATCTAGCTGCTGAAGTTGAAAGAGAACATAAAAAGATAAAAGAGGAAAGAGCTAGGAAGCAGCGAGAGAAAGAAGTGGATGAACACGAGACAAGAAGACCAGCGAAGGATAGTGAGAAAAAAGCGATTAAAGACTTAAATCAAAATAATATAGGAGGGAAACCCGATGAATCTAAATCCAATGGAAATGCAGTTGGAAAGAAACAAGGTATTGATCGTTTGGAAGTATATGAAAATGTGGTATTAATCTTTTTGTCTAGTCTCTCACTCTGACTTGTATCACGCTGGCACGTTCAAATGATGAAGTGAGGTGGGTTAAACTTTAACCATTAATAAATCATATGAATAGAGGAGTAGCGATTGGGATGTGTGGGGGTGTTACACCCCCAGCCGTCGGCGAACTTATATCCAATGACTTAAGGTGGTACATGACTGTCTGCTTGCCATGACGCTATCATAAGAGTGATGACAATGCCCTTTCTAGCACCAATCTACCTTATAGAAATACGGAGCTCTTAGTAAGAAAACAATTCTTTTGATGAATTCATATATCAGTCGGTGAATTCAGAGCTCTGACGGTGTCTTACGTTAAAGTATTGCTCTTTGCCCCCCCCCCCCAGAAACAGAGGTGAAGCGTCGCCACTAGAAATGAAGCTCCAACTAGAATAGCCTCTTTGAGTAGCACATTTCAAATGGATAAGCAAAAGGCTGAGAACTTTTACAATAGGATTTGGAAATGACATAAAAATTACTCATGTTATGTTCCTAGTTGTTGCACTTTAAGTTTGTTGCAATTCATGGCTGAGAATTAATTTTGTTGCAATTTATGGCTGAGAATTCCATAAAAGTCAATCTAGGTAAATTGATTTGCAAATGGCGAATAGGCTATTATCGAGGTTACTCTCACATGCATTTTGCAGCTCCCTTGAATACAAAAACATTGTCTGCATTTTCATCGATCAGTTCTGTTTCTTGAATGTTTAATTTTACAAGTACTTTGCGTTGAAACAAGCTCTGATGCTGTGGTGGTGGCAATCCTATTTTATATGGAAGAAGCCATTACTTGAAAGACTAATATATCTCATGTCAAACTTTAAGCTATAGCGGTAGCCAGGAACGATTCATTGTACCAATCGCAGTCCAAGTTCGTGTCGCTCAAGCCAGGGGCGGACAGGCTAAATTGTTCGGCCCGGGCACAGCGTGACTAAACCGGCCTATGGACAATAAGAAGCATGAATCGGTTGTTAGAGATATTGCAAAATGCTGCAGATTTTTGATAGATCCTTAGTTTTGATTTAAGTTCTTTCATACATACGGTGTGAAGGTCTCTATATTCAGAATTTCCCGTTTTCTCCACTTCATGCAACGGGTCCTTCGGGCATTGCAGCTCCGGGTCGAAGCAAAGTTTTCCATGTACGTACACGAAACAATTTATTTCTTTCAGATTCGAACAGCCTTGTGGGCAAAGAATCTCATGACAAAGATGACCATGTGGCTGCAAAGCCAAAGAATAATTTCAAATATAAATGGTTTGTAGCATTTTCATATCATTAGCAATGAAATGATTTGAATTGATTTGACTTGAATTTATTCAAATCATTTAAACCTCTTTTTTGTTTCTTGAGTTCTCCTAGTCAATTTGTCTACCTCCAGTTTTCTATATATAAACTTCCTTTCTTGCGAAGTAGTTGTGAAATGGTCTGTCTGGTCTGTACCTATCATTACTTAAATGTTTTACCTTTGAGTTGTGTGCAAATGCTACGTACCTAAATGTTTTTTTAAACTTCATGTAATTCAATATATATCTAAAATAAAAGCATACACCTCTCTAGTAAGGTAGCGTATGACTGGCTATCTGCAAAAACTAGTAGTTCAGAGTAAACACCAAGAAAAACAAAATAAAATAAAATCAATGTCAACAACCAAAAAAAGAACAAAATACAATATTGTCGTAAAAAAGGAAATGTGTAAATATTTAATAAATCAAAATTCCAACAAATCAGGATTGTTCCATGGTTTGTTGCGACTGCAGAAAACCTAATCGGTACATCTAATATCTATGTTTATAATAATCTTTATTTTATGTTGGCGTTTTTCAAAAATGCGAACTAATTCAGACAAACTATTTACAATTAAAAGAGAAAACAAAAACTACTTAAATTTCAAAGTATAAAACCAAGAGGCATTATCTACATATTCTACAGTTACATTTCTCTCCATTCCAATTTCCCATGTTCTTTTTAAGTATAGCAGCTGATCATGCTCTTTTAATTAAATCAAGTATGCTGTTCCACAACAGGCTACCTCGAAATTTCATAGAATCAATACCGCACGTAATGGTATTGTTAAGTGTTTTATACATCTCAATCATAAGTACAACCCTCGAATAAAGGCGGATTTCCACGAGGCGAATTGAGCAGAGAATTCGACGCGAACGTTTAGTCGGCAAATTTGTTTTTTGATTGACAAGCAGAAGCGAATTTTGGCGCCTCGGTCGTTACTGATAAGCTACATCATGACTCCAAATGTAAACACGCTACTATTAATTAGAAAGAGAATTCTCATTTTGAACTTAATGCTATTGCATCGTAAAAAGCAGAAGTCAAAGAAAAGTGCTTGGGTAAGAAAGATATTCGAAGACCATACCAAGAAAGGAGAATTCCACTTGCTAGTGAGAGATTTAAGATTGCATGGTCATTAGTATCAGTGCTTCCTGCACTCTCCTTGGTTTCAAGCGTCATGCGAAGCTTTTCGCCGCAAAAAAGTAGAACTTGTTTCTACTTTTTCAAGTGCTCAATGTAAAAGCAAATTACTCAAACTGCGCCTGCTTAGTTAAGTTTCGCGGCGAATTCGCTGCACAATTCGCCTCGTGGAAATCCGCCTTAAACCTCACCATAGAGCTACAAATTTTCACTAACCCCCCTCCCCCATCAAATAAGCCCTCACCTAAGTATGTGACCGCGGCTATTTGAGACTTAATTAGTGCTTTATAGAGTTACAAAAGAAAAAACAGCCATTAATTAATAAAAAATTGTATGTACTTCAGAAAGCACCCTGTCACTTACATTTGCAGCATCAAAAAGTAGCCTTTTGGTAGGTAGAGCAATTTCAAACGGAATGTGGCAAACTGCCAGAAAAATATTTTAAGCCCCCTCGAATTAACCCCATGCAAAAATCCAAAAAATAAATAGCCTCCAGGGGGCGTATTTGAGGATTTACAGTAGTTAGTAAAATAAGCTAAACACTTTCAATTGATTGAATCAAGCTTTTGCCTTAGGAGTTATAATTTCACAAGTCTAGAAATCCCTGAATTCATACCTCACTCTTACTTTTAATATTGCTGTTCTTCATTTGTGGATGACTTGCACTCTTGAAGGAATTATAAAGTATTTCTGAGTAATTCCCAATCACTTGGTTTATGTTCTACTTATGTGCAGGAGGACTAAGTATATGAATGAGAAAGACAAAGCACAGAACAGCTACGCAGCAAAATTTGCCGTTCGCAAGAACCTTGGCCCACACGCTTTCCAAAGTCATCAACATGTCCTGCAGACATCCACAGAAACTGAAAAGAAGAGCATTGCAAATGAACAGTTAAGCAAGTCAAATCAAGAACTACCACATTATCAAACTGATGCCAGTCAGAGCTCAATTGGAAACCAAATAAGGCCACTCATGAATAGTATGTTTTTCATTGGATTATACTGCTGTATTGCACTTTTTCATTGTCTCTGATAAATGATATGACTGATTTACATTCAGCATGATTGTTGGGGATACGGATCCCTCAAGTTTATGAGCTAACGGTCATTCTCCAAAGGGAATCTAAGGGCATGAGTAGATAACATATTTTCAGTTTGCTTAAATGTGGGCAGTGCAATAGGATAGTATAGAGTTCACGCATGGCAATTTATTCCCCGTCCAATGATTGGATGTCAAAAACTACACAACAGATCTTTACGCTGTGGGCAGTCCTGGGTATCCTCAAAAAATGAAGCTTGCTGTTGAGGCGCGCTAGGAAATATCAGATATCTGATATAATCTGCCCATGTTGAAACAAGGGCCAACATGTTCTCGACTTTTTTGCTAGTTCCAATGAGAAAGTACTTTTGCCTAACAGAATCACTGTCATAACGCTCGGGCATAATATTTCTACAATGAAATCAGCTTTTCTTTTACTATTTCCATGAAGGAAGCAGAAAGCTAGTTCTTATGGAGAAAAACCTGCAATGTTGAATAATCAAAGTGCTATCTCATTCTAAGTGTTGACAATTCTTTGAACCAGTCTAACTTTTCTATTTTGCCCCTTTGAGTTGCTCGATTTTTCATTTAGAACTATTGCAACATAATTATTTCGTAGGGCCTCAAGACATGAATGATCAACTAAGGATGGAGCTCGATCAACTACAAGGACAGATTCAAAAAGAGTTTGCTTTTAATCAATTGTTTAAGCCTACGTACCATGGAAGGTGACCACTTAGCTTGGATATGAAATATGAACTCACCGCTAGAATCATGTTCAAAGGATGACCGAGTTTGAAATCACCAAAGCAAAAGTCGAAGAAATCCTTGGACTTTCTTTAGTGATTGAAGCTTAATGCTGGCAGTGACGTCCAGAGTGCATGAACTATTGCGCTGAAGTACTGGCATGAACTTGAAGAATGCATGAAACTTTACTGTTCATCTTTATGAGATTATAGGGTATAGAATAATATACTTCCCTAGCTCTATCACTATTTCAGTAGATGAATTAAAACCTTTATTTGTCAAAACGTACATACTATCCTCTTTACAATCATAAATGCTTCGTTCGTTACGGAAATAGCTTTGAGTGGCAACCCTTGTTGTGGTAGCTCTTTTGACGATAGTCATTTCAAGCTAATTCAATAGAGAACACTTCAAGGTACCATTTGTAAATAGATGATAGCTTTTTAATCTAGTACAGTCTTCCCAGATGAATGTACAGTTGAGCGCCATTAAGCTGCGCGCCAATTTTCAACGAAATCACTTCAGCCGCGCAAAGTCCGTCCACCCCAAAACGTCTGTTAAAGCTTCTATTCTAATGCAGCTAATAAAATTGTTCAAAATCTAAAAACCTGTTTGCATTTATCCAAGTAAATTGATGGCTGCGTGCTTGAAACAATGCATGTGCGTGATTTCACAAATTTATAATGGCAGCGCCCATCATGCAATTTGCGCCTAATCTGCGGACCACCTAAGTTGCAGACCTGTCAACTCTCCCGGATTTGCTGGGAGACTCACGCTTTTGTCTGATTTTTCGATCTCACTTTTTGTGTGCTGACATCTCATTTGATTTTGCACGATATATTTAAAGAGTTTTCCGATTTGTAAGTATGATGCAACGATCACAGTGACTTTACACATTTTTTGTTAGTACTTATTGATTAATAAAAAGTACTAAAAATTATAAATATAATGATCAATTTTGTCATAAACTTTGCGTCGAGCATAACATTTTATCAGATACACCTACACCCTTAACGAAATCCTGTGATCTCCCGGTTTTTGACTATATCTCCCTGTTTCTCTAAAGGAAAAATCTAAAATCTCCAGGTTTTGAAAATTTATGGTTGACAGCTATGAAACTGGGGTTTGATAATTTAGACCTCAAAGTCCGTGGCTTAACGGCGCTCACCTGTATTTATAATTGGTGCACAGTGTGTGAATTATAGTGTGTCATGAAAATCGATATAATTATTGATAAGATGCAAAGTAGAATCTTTGTTATGATATATCTTGCAAAATATTATATAAACTGTGCAACTGGCAGCAATGCTTGAATGCCTAATTTCATGAACAGTTGCATAGTGTTTTCATTATATGATATACTTTCTCGCTGAGCTGAGAAAAATTTATCAAGACTGTTAAAATCAGACATATACTGAATGCAATTTAGAGCAGTGGTTTATCAAACTGGGGTTTTGATTCTTTGAGCAACACTAGGCAAAAGTTTTCAAGTTTTATTTTAATTTTTAGGCAATTTGAAACATATTGTCATTCAAAAACAATTTTTTAATAATAAGAGAATTCTCAAAAAATTAATAAGACTCAGCAAAATCTTTGGCAGAAAAGATGTCAACTCTAGCGAATACTGTCTTGTGGCCATATGTAAATTACAGGGGGTTTTTAGTTGTAAGGCCTCGTTTAGAAACTCACGGTGAAAGCAAATGAGGCTTATAGTAGACAACCAAAAAGACAATTGTTAGTAGCAAAGATTACGCTAGCAATAATATCCATAGCAACGCCCATCACAGCAACCACAAGAAGCAACAAGAAATTTTGCATGGTGTGCAACTCTGCGTCATATCTCATGTGCCCTGTCATGTTCGTCTAAGAAGATATTGAACTTCATGCAATAACAAAGGTAAAAGACATTGTTGAGCTTGGAAAATATACTACTACATAATTTGTGATCATGAAATGAGCAATATAAATAAAATGAGCAGCACCAATCCTAATGGAATTTTTCATATGATGGCTGTTGTTGTTGTTGATGAAGTTGATTTTTGCAAAAGGATGTGAATCTTTAAAGCTGCACATGGGTGGTTGGAAAAGGAGTCGTTTAACATCATCATCAGTGAAATCGCTAACTAGATCGTGCTTGATGACAAGCACAACTGCGCATGTGACATTGTGAAATTCTTAGACGGTCATCCAAACTGGCAAGTCGCACCACTGATGCAATGCTCCATGTGGATGGTGGTATGTAACGGTACAACTTTAACATACGGGCAGTTTCAAACAATATGTCGCATCTTAAGAGGGAACAAGGTATCACAGAGTTTGACAGATTGTGACAACTTTTATTGGGAGAGGGGTTGTTGTCGGAGAACTGTGACGTTACTTTCTAGAAGTCTGGAAAGTCTGCTTTTTGCAACAACATTTTCATTTTTTTCATATTTATTTCTTGAGATTGAAGCTCAGACATCTTTTTAGATGCTCTTGTTGCCAAAGATCCATAACGGTTTTAGTGTAGATTTTTAAATTGGGTACCAGCTAAACGCGGGCAATCCCACCCCAACCCCACCCACAGATTACCTGTTCATGCAGAGAAGATCATGGACTGGTGACAACACATGGCACTGTGAATGAACACATGATCCCCTGTCAAGCATAGTGATTTATTGATTGATGACATCACATGTCACTGAGCAGGAGCATGTAACCCCTTAGCGTGCTTGCTTGGAATGCAGAAAAAGATTGTCAACAAAAACTTGGTAGAAAAAAGTGTGAAATGTGCTCACATACCTTAGCTAGAATGCAGGGTTCTACCAGGGCCGCATTTAAGTCGGTTGGGGCCTTGGACCCCTTGAAATACACCTAAAAAATTTTGTGTCACGTGTATAGTACCCAGCACCCTGTTAGCATGAATTTTTATGGACATGGTTGCAAGGTAAGTTTGTAAGGGGACTTGTAATTCACTGGTTTTTCGAAATTTTGCTCGGGGCCCTCTAAATCTAAGAATTTTAGGGGGCCCCTGGGCCCGGGCCCATGGGTAAATGCGTCTCTGGGTTCTACAATTTGTAGTCTTATCTTTTATAGAGCATAACATTAATTTTCCATAGCAACTCTGTTCAAAATGGCGAAATGATGAAATAAAGTCAAAATGGAGGTACATGATTGGTTTATAGTTTTATGTAAACAAGTCCGCTGATTGGTGAAGTACAAACTGTGCTCCTGTTATCCTTTTCACTATATTTTCACTCCTCGTTTTCCTTTTGTGAATAAGTAAATTCTCCTCGCATTGCTGTTTTAGGAACATCTCTTTTTACCATCCTCTCAGTCTAACTTATTATCTGTATTTCAACACTATCAAGCATCTTTGTATCCTCTAGTGTTCTGGTTTACATGTAAAAGTAGCGGGAAACGACACGTGTTTTTAAATGGTCACAATTTCAAATTAAGGAGAATTAAGAGATACATATCAATTGCCCTTACTCTTTCAACAATATCACTACTGGGCCATTGACCTAGAGAGCCCTCTTACTGACACAGAAAAAACTTTGAAGGTTGTTTGGGCTACTAGTTTTTGTAGCGCGTTTATTCGTAATAGTGAATTTTGCGATTTCTTGATGAAAAGCTTCATGAATAAGTAGAAAATCACTTCTAGAAGTAGAATGTTCCCTCTAGAAATTACATGAGCAACCCACAATCCACGAGCCAAGTCCGGTCAACGCAGAGTTTTAATCCGGTCCTCGAAGAATTTTGATGTCTTCTGTAAATTGGAAAACTCAACAAATATTTCAAAATTCAGGGTATTTTGATAAGAGGTTGTTCTAAACCTAAAAGAAAACTATACAGCGTGTTTTATCAAGATTTACAAGACTTCTCTCTGCAATATGGTTGACTTTTATTAGCTGCCACTGGAAAACCGTGATGATACATTTTCGAAATGTCCGTCGGACTTTGATCGAATACTAGACCGCCATTCCTACAATGTAAGGCAGGGGTCGCCAACCTCCGGCCCCAGGGCAGATCCAGCCCCGGCTGCACGCAACCCGACCCAGTGCATAGAGAAAAGTGCATCTATTTTTAAAGCATGCTGTTGTGACAAAATGCTGATGTTTGCTGTTCATTTTACAATTGTTTAGTCTGCCAATTTCATTTTTCCCATAGCAATCCCCATAATGAACTGCACTTTGTAACATAGGGCTCTGTATTGCCAGCATCTGGAAAGGGGTGTGAGCATTGGGAGTGTATGGGGTGTGACACTCCCTAGCATCAAAAACATGCATTTAGTCAAGCACGTGCCCAGCATGATGCTGTCAAACGTCGGCCAAAATAAAATAGTTATGAAAAGTACTTTCGTAATTTCTCACTTTGTCAAAAGACTTTGCAAGACAGAAAGGTGAGCTTTTCGTCTAATATTCTCTTCATCTCCTTATGCGAATAATACCTACTGCCCATGCTATACAGCTTCTTCTAGCTTATTTAGTCATATCAACAATACTCTTTATTTTCTCCTTTGAACTTCTTTTTATTGTAAGCTTAGCTTATCAAATTGTACATGGCTTATAGTTTTCCAACTTCCCATCTATTTTCCCTAATTAGTAAGTTTGAGGAAGCGCTCAATCCACTTGTTAGCATTTGGTATTCCAGAGTACTTCTGTAGCCTCGATCTGGAGTGAGTTCCAGAAAGAGGGGAAGCTCAGGTGGGTTTGAGCCATCCTAATAGGAGCCTACCTAGAAGTTATTGAAAGATGTGTGAGATAATGTGTTTCATATCTAGTTTATTTTGTCATACGAATGTTTTTACCTAACTTCAATCTCAATTGAGTACTCATATGTCGAGACGGGAAAAAGAGGGTCAAAGTGCTCCACAGCCTCAAGGTATTACTCAAATTTTCTGTGAAACTTTCTGCAAATGTCAATACCAAAAATATTTTTCCAAAATATGACATAGTCTATGTTGTAGCTCTTGACCTCCAGGGGAATTTTTCTCAATTGCTTGCATGTGGCCGATCAAATATCTCCAAGACTTTTTTGACTTCTAATCATGTAAGGGGTTGGAGGAGGAAAAAAGTTTAGATTCCTGTGAAGTACTCGACATTTTTTCTTCCGTTGTTTTGACAGGTTTTCTAGTATCTTGGTTTTTTCTCACTTGCATCCTCTTTTCAGGTGAGAATGGAGGTTTTGCCTTCTTCGAGAGAGGTACTATTTCAAAAATTTCTCCTATGTATTGTGAATTCTCCGTGAATAACTTCATCCCGTATATATGTAAAATTCACTCCTTGCATAATGTGAAAATTTTGCTCGATACTTATGTTTAGGAATGGACTAGCAGTGGATATTAATGAAGAGGAGACTAACTGAATGCAAAGTTATGGAGCAAAGGAATATTGCAAATGAAGAAGAAAGGAGAAAATGTGGTATGAGAGAGTAATTTTCACATATTTTTTCAATTTCGGTTGGTGCTAGTGTGAACAAGTTCACTGGTTCCTGCTACAGCAACCCTGCAATTGTTCACTCAGTAGTGAATTTTGGATATTATTGTAAAATTTCTTCAACAAGAATTGAAATGTTCTTAAGTGCATGAAAGATTAAGGAAGAATTGATGCTGCCTGAAGGTAGCCAATTGCTTTTACATGTACTATAATTGACCATCAGCCTAGAAGTACTAGTGAGGCAAGAATTTCAAATCAAGGAGATGAGGGGAGGCACATTTCCAAAAGGTCTATTGTAGTATTTGCCATGCCATAAAAGATTCAGGAACCATGTTGCTAATGAATTAAAGGCAGCTCAGAAAAACTACTTTCAAAATTGTTTTAAAGAAAATAGGAAACAATCTGAAAAAAATATTGACTGGAATGAAAAGAATTCTTGCAAGCAAACATTCTTTCTTTTCTAGAATTTATGAAATCAAAGATAAAAATGGAAAATTACCATCAGATGTAATTGAAAATTAAGTCTGTTCATTGCATTCCCAAATCACCAACTGAATTTTTAACAAATAGAAATGCTGATTTGATTTTTTTCTCACCAGTCACTGCTGTTGAAGTTAATGAAATAATCTTGAACCTAGACTCTTCAAAATCTATTGGACCAACTAGCATTCCAGTAGAAGTATTAAAAATTTTAGGGGCCAAATTTTTCTCATCCTTTAGCTATCATTATCAATCAATCTTTTTCCAATGGTATTTTTCCTTCCAAGCATAAAATAGCTAAGGTTGTTCCTATCTTTAAGAAGGGTGACCCCAAAATACCTTCAAATTACAGACTAATATCTCTCTTACAAATCTTTAGCAAAATTTATGAAAAGCTTATGCCGAAAGGAATCTTATGTTTTTCTGAAATACCATAACATTTTTGGTATCCTTTATGGTTTGGATTTAAAGAAAAAACTTCAATTGACTATGCATTGATTAATATGACTGAAGAAATTAGACAGTTGGCAATATGGGTGTGGCATCTTTGTGCACCTCCAGAAGGCTTTTGATGCAGTTAATCATGATATTTTACAAATGAAATTAGAGCACTATGGTATTAGAGGAGATGTAGGGCTATTGCACATCAGCATCCTTTTTCCCATACTTTGCCTATCTTCAGGATCTTCAAACTTTTATGGCTTTATGATATTTTTCAAATCAAACTACTATCCTTTGTACATGAATCAATTAATAAGCTATATCCTTATTGCTTTCATGATTTCTTTCTGTTAAACTCAGATGTTCTTGAATACTTTACTAGACAGTCTAATCATAGTGATGTATTCCACAATCACAAAACTAGTTTGCAATATGGTTTTAGTTCCATTTGGTATATGCAGACAAAACCATGGAAAGAACTACCAGAAATACTTTAAAACTCTACTTCTAGATATTCCTTCAAAAATTATCAAAAGATTCATGCAAACCTCTATGCAGATTTGAATTATACAGAACTAGGTACTCTTGAAATTTAGGTCCCTCATTGAAGCATAAAATTATGGTACTACAGGGTGTGCAATCTTCAAGTTAGTTTACAAACTAGTAGGAGAGTCCCTCCTTAAGAATTGGAAATGAGATCGGAATTGAACACCAATGGTCATGCACCACATAGCTCTTTGGCCTTTATTGTGCAGCTCCTGGAAATTGGTTGGTATTGCTCCTCTTTTAATGAAAGCCAGTATAAAAGGTAAATAAGTTTTTTAGGTTTTTTAGTTATATACTGGGTAATAATTGAGACCATGTTGGATTGAAGCACTTGCATACATTTTGTTTCCCATGTCTTACAGCTCCCAAACATCCAAACTTTATTTATGTGGCTCTCACATTAGACAAGTTTGGCCATTCCTTATCTATTGGGCAAAGCTCTATAAATCTCCAAGGCTTAGCCTCTGAATTCCTTTCTCCTTTTCTCTTCAAAACCATTGACACCACTGCTGCATAGTAGTACCATAGCAAGCATTTTGTCCCTCATCTGGAGCCTTCACAATCTAGTATGTCCTCTGGCATCACTATGAATATCTGAGCATATAAACAAAGCTTTTGGGATATCATTAATAAAAGATAGTATAGATAAGCTCCAGAATTTCCTAGATGATCTTCCCAACAATTTCTTGATGCCATTAAAGCCGGAAATGAAAGTGGATCATGGTTCCATGTGCTTTCATTTTTTTGAGTATTTGAAAGTCAAATCAATTGTTTGATATTGTAGATTTGCCTATGGAGCAATTATCATTGCTCCAACCTTGTAAGGAAGAACAAGTGTCAGATGATGATTTTGTTGCAAATAGTTTTGATGAAGAAAATGAAGATAGGACCAATTATCCTTGTGAGTGTGTATTTGAAAAATGGAAGCAAGGGAAAGAGAAGACAAATGAAAGCAGAGAAGAGTTCAACTCAGGTTATTGTACATATTAACTTATTTCATCTTACAATTAAGCTTCCATTGGTTGCCCTATTAAAGTTTGATGCGATTTATCAGTCTTCCTTGTTTAATATGTTCAAATGCATGGGCACACATCAGCACACACACAGAGTCTATAGTGCGAACAATTGATCACACATGAGTCATATATTTGATCATTTATTTATTCCATTAGTTTATGAGCAAATGCCAATCAGAGCCCAATCATATTTCCTGCAAATAGAACCTATTAATCCCCCCTATTTGCTGCCTGTTTCATATTTTTGAAAGCCAATCAAAATCTGCTTCAATTTATGTTTGAAAACAGCAGTAATCAGATTTCCTTGTTGTGCATTTGAAAGCACAGTTTCATGGTCTCACATACAAGAAGTTTATAACTCATTTTAGTCATATTTTTTAGTAGATAGTAGTTTCAATATGCAACCAGAATACTTTGATTCTTTATATATGCATCATAGTATTAAAAGTGACAGAAATTCTCAAGTTGGAGGAAGATAGCTTTGCTGCTTTTGTCGCCTTATTTATACAGTATTCTATCACATTTTTATTCCATGTGAGCTATTTTGTATGAGAAACAAGGAGCTCACTGATACTATGTTGTAAAAGAAAAGCAAAATGTGTTGCAATTGCAGTTGCTATGGTGGTTTTATAAATTCCTTAATAGCAACCTGAAAGAAGCAAAGGTAAGGGGCTGTTCAATAATTGTGTTACACCTTGGTGGTGGGTAGTTCTACATGTTTCTCGTGACTCTCCATGATGGTAAATTAGGAGGTTAGTGGCACTTGAGTCAAGTTGGTGGCTTCACAATAAAAGCATTTTTATTGAGAAGTTTTGTGTAATGAAGGAGCACTGAAACTCAGCACACAGCTGAAATTAATAAGGATTTCAAAAGAAATCATGCTTTCCAGTTTTTATCTATCCCTGTCCCATCTTAATTTGTAATTTTATATGGGAGGTTTTGGATGGGAAAAGTAGTGTTTAGGACATTTTAGTGGCTTAGTGCTAAATGAAAATTGTCATGTTTTGCATGACGAGGAGACTTCTTTTCTTCTTCCCCTATCCTTTCACATTAAAAGTTCATTTTCATTGAGACTATTATGCATTGGGGGGGGGGTATTTGTTCTTTGCTTGGTGCACCACAAGGGGGTTTTTGTGAACAAATGTCACTGAGTGTGATATGATAGGGATGGGTGGCTAAAAAATGGCAGTTTTGGCGTGACATTATTCCTGAACAGCCCCTAAGAGTGTCAATTGCATGCATTGAAGATTTTATGTGGGTGGCTTACCACACACATGGTATTTTCCTTATTACAAAGACTGATTGATGATGTCATTGATAATATTCTAAGGATTCTTTTTTCTTTTTTTTATAAATATTTGAAAGTCAAATTAGCTAACAAGTTCATATTATAGGTTTGCCTGTGGAGCAAGTATTTTGTCTTCAACCTAGCAAGGAAGAGCAATTTTCAGATGAGGATATTGCAATAGATTGTTGTAATAAGGAAAATGAAGATAGGACTTGCTATCCTAGTGAGTGTGTATTAGATAAATGGAAACAGGGAAAAGACAAGACAAATGAAAGCAAAGAAGAATTCAATTCAGGTTACTCTGCACTTCAGTTCATTTCATCTTATTTGTAAACTAACATTGGTTGTCATCTTAAAGTTTTATTCCATTGATACTATATTTGATAACAGATGAAGGAGTCTTGTTTTCTATTCTATAAATATTTGAAAGTCAAATTAGTACATAATTTAATATTATAGGTTGGCCTATGGAGCAAGTATTTTTGAATCAACCTTGCAATGAAGAGCAAGTTTCAGAGGAGGATATTGCAACAAATTGTTGTGATAAAGAAAGTGAAGATAGGACTTGCTATCCTAGTGAGTGTGTATTAGATAACTGGAAACATGGGAAAGAGAAGACAAATGAAAGCAATGAAGAATTCAGACAAGGTTACTCAACATTTCAACTCTTTTCATCTTGTTCATAAAATAGACTTAATTGCCCTATTACTGTTTGGTACAATCGATAATCCATTGATAATTGACCATATGTTCTTTTCCTTTATTTTTGAATTGTGAATGTAAATGTAACACATTATTATATGCTGTAGGTTTGCCTGTGGACCGATTACTACTTCTTCAACCGTATAGAGAAGAGCAAATCTCAGATGAGGAGTTTGTAACATATTGCTCTGATGAAGAGAGTATAGATGAGACTTGGTATCTTAGTGAGTGTGTATTGAATTTTAGTAGTTTCATTAATAATTCATAATTTTTTTATAAGTTTAGTTAAAGTTGATGTAATGTGTGAAGCAGACCCTGTAAGTGTTAGCAACAATGATGCATTGTCAAACAGTGGCGGATCCAGACCAGGGCTACTAGGGCTTGAGCACTGGTCAGATTTTCAATCCTAAATAGCTGGCTGAAATAAAACGGGAATTATCAAAAGCAGTCACCAGTACTTACTTCTCATGGACAATGCTAATAAAGCCCTATCGCTGCTTATTTCAGTCCTTCTCAGAATAACCACCTCTAAGATACCAGGTGTCTTTTGCGGACGCAGAAGGACGTTATATCCAATCAGTTATTACATTGGGATTATGCTCGTCAAATCACTATTCAGCTTGTCTATCACATGCTGCATTCCTTCCGAGCCCTGGTCGGTCT
>WIPJ01067540.1:181657-220910 GCA_018155075.1 Cassiopea andromeda | reverse complement strand
TAAGTCCCCCATCAAATAAACCCCCTCCAAATAAACCCCCATGCAAAGATCCCAAAACTAAATAAGCTCCCAGGGTGCTAGTTCAAAGATTTACAGTAATTAGTACCTGGAAAGACGACAAAGTAGTTGGCGAGCTATAGTGTTGAAAACATGCAACAAGGTTGGTAGGAAAATATAGGTCTGGATGCTTGCCTCCAGAGGAATTTATGAGCTCGCCCTCTAAGATGGTAGAAAAGTCCCTTCTGCAACATTAGATATAAATTGTTTTCATTATTGATCTTTACGCTGGGAGGGAAAAAGTGATCCCCTAACCAGTTTTCCCCAACAGTATCTGTTCTCTCAGGTGCCAAATAAACGCCCCCCACTTATTACTTTTTCGATTGTTTTCTAACCCCCCGGACCTTATTAGGATCCCCCGTTTATTAATTTTAAGGAAATTGTCTTTTTAACAAATCCCTCATTTCATTTTCTTTCTTTATTGGTACTATTTACGCCCATTTTTTGGCAAAATGGCGTACTGCTGTATATATTTTAGTTTTTTGCTTTTTGACAACCTGATTTTGTTCTTTCCGTCATTGTATAATCATTTAAAGTCTTTTCTCAAATTCCGACCCCTCCCCCGTTTATTATGATCTCCCGTTTATTAAATTTCGGAATTTTTTCCCACTCCTCTGTCGACTATTGCTTTATGTGAGTTTTCGTCTTTAAATAAATCTTTGTCACATTTTTAGAAGTCTAAAATTGATGGGAGCAGTCCCTGAGTGTCCACCACTGTTCCTGACATGGGTGTCTTTCTCAGTCTTAGTTTTCTTGTTTTACTTTGGTAGCCTGGTGTGGAGTAAAGTATTTCTGCATTCTGTTTTAGACTTGATAAGGTATAGTACCATTTTGTAGGAGCTGCTAAGTTTCCAACGTGAATGCTTTTACAAGCTCCAACAGTCATTGTCTTTTCTTATTGATCGAATTGATTTAAGGAAAATTTTCAAAATATTTCTTTTGCAGAGATTGAACCCATCCACCAATAGTCGTACGGTCTCTACTCAAACTTTACCTCTATTAGAAGATGCTACAATGGAAGAGAATTCGAAATCAATGAGAAAGGGACTGGAGAATGAGTCGTTGAATTTGGAGATGAAAGAACTGCAGAATGGCCCAACGACAGAAAATGAGCCACAATGTCCCAATGATCAAGAGCAAAAAAGTTTGGACGAAGCTCAAGTTCCTGATGGAGGTAATATTTTACGTAAGGATTGCCTTAAATTTTTCCTACCCATAGTGTTGAGGATTTGTTCTGCTTATACATTCATCGTAGACAGCAAGCTTCATGGCAGATAGGACACTCGGAATAGTTTGGAAATAAATCAAATTACACGAATGTTCATTTTCAGAGATGATGAAAGACATGTTGCAACTTTCTTAACAGTTCTATATTCGATCTTACTAATGAACAGCATCAATGAGTTTATTTGGGGTGGCCTAAGGGTGTGTCATGCCTCCAACATGCTTGAAATTGCAAGAAAGTTGGTCAAAAAGTCGCAAGCGAGTTGGCCCAAATGTTTTCTGTGACCCTTATTTTAATAGCAGTAGTTGCTCAAATGGTAAAAACGCCACGGAAAGTGGTTGGGCATATCTCTGATGAACAATCATCATCACCAAAAAAGAGTTATATTCGATAAAGCAATAAGTTCACAGTTGACATGGCAGCTTTCTGCTTTCAATAATGGTATTTTTCCCCTTGAAAATCAGTTCACTCTTATGATGACTGTTTTTTAGTGCAGTCAAATATACACATGTTAAGAAAGTAGTGACATCTGTGCTTTATTATCTCTGAAATTGAACCTTCTTTCAATTCTATTTATTACCAAGTTACTCTCCCGAGTGGATATTTTTCACTTTTCTGTTCAAAAAGGAAACCTCATCTTACAAGGTAGAGTGTTAGCATACACCCCCATACAAACGTGACAGAATTTAAGGCGAAATTGCACCTTTATTGCCTTTTCTTTTGACGTTTTACATTATTGTGTAACTTTTGGTGGTCAAATGCTCTATTTTGCAATTCCAGAATGAATTGCTTTGAATCGTCTATATACAACTTTATGATAAGCGTTTGATTTTCTCAGATACTTCAACAAAGTGTCAGTATTGTGGATGTTGCTGTTCAGTTGACTTCATCCTTCAACATGAGAGAGATTGTAGGTCAAAAAGAGATAAGGTGGAATGCCTTCAGGCAGAAAAGGTGCCCCAGGAAAAGCTATCTCATAATGGAGAAAAGCCGCATGTTTGTGATATATGCAGAAAGGAATTTGCTGCGCTGGACCAACTCATCAGCCATAGAAAAATTCATACAGGAGAAAAACCACATATCTGTGACATATGTGGAAGAGCATATGCTCGAGTTGGTGCACTTACAAGACATAAAAGAATGCATACTGGGAAAAACCTTTATATTTGTGAGGTATGTGGAAAGGGATTTACTCAGTTGGGTAACTTCAAAATGCACAAACGAACGCATACTGGAGATAAGCTACATATCTGTGAGGTATGTGGAAATGGGTTCACTCAGTTGGTTAACCTCGAATTACATAAACGAACTCATACTGGAGAAAAATCTCATGCCTGTGACATATGTGGAAGGAAATTTCCTCGGATAATTAGCCTCGCCAGCCATAAACGAACTCATACAGGAGAAAAACCATTTGTCTGTGATGCATCTATTCCACTTTGCAATCAGACAGCCCATAAACAAACTCATACAGGAGAAAAACCGTTTGTTCGTAATATATCTCCTGCACTTTGCAATCTAACTGCTCATAAACTAACTCCCACTGGAGAAAAACCGTTTGTCCGTGATATATCTCCTGCAGTTTCCGATCTAACTGCTCATAAACAAACTCCTACTGGAGAAAAACCGTTTGTCCGTGATATATCTCCTGCAGTTTCCGATCTAACTGCTCATAAACAAACTCCCACTGGAGAAAAACCGTTTGTTCGTAATATATCTCCTGCACTTTGCAATCTAACTGCTCATAAACTAACTCCCACTGGAGAAAAACCGTTTGTCCGTGATATATCTCCTGCAGTTTCCGATCTAACTGCTCATAAACAAACTCCTACTGGAGAAAAACCGTTTGTCCGTGATATATCTCCTGCAGTTTCCGATCTACCTGCTCATAAACTAACTCCCACTGGAGAAAAACCGTTTGTCCGTGATATATCTCCTACAGTTTCCGATCTAACTGCTCATAAACAAACTCCTACTGAAGAAAAATCGCATATCTGTGACATATGTGGAAGGACATTTCCTCGAATAATTAGTCTTGCCAGCCATAAACGAACTCATACGGCTGAAAAGCTGGTTATCCGTTATACGTATGGAAAGATGCCTCCTGCACTTTGCGATCTAACTGCTCATAAACGACTTCATATTGGAGAAGAACCACATATCTCTGGTGTATCCAGAAAGGGGCTTTCTGTTGTTTCAAGTCAAACCGCTCGTAAGCGAACTCATACTGGAGAAAAGCCGTATATTTGTCAGATATGTGGAAGGACTTTTTCTGAGGCAGCTACCTTCACTAGGCATAAACGAAGACATAATGGAGAAAAACTATACATCTGTGACGTATGTTGTACAGGATTTGTTCAAAAAACTGCTCTCATTGAGCATAAACGAGTTCATACTGGAGAAAAACCGAGTATCCGTGACGTATTTGGTAAGAGATTTTCTACTATAAGGAGTCCGACCAACCATTTGCGAACTCATACTGCAGAAAAACCTTATCCCTGTGATGTATGTGGAAAAAAGTGTTCTACCTATAGTCAACTAACTGATCATAAGCGAACTCATAATGGAGAAGAAGTATTTACCTGTAACTTATGTGGAAAAGGATTCACACTAGTGATTAGCCTCCTTGAGCATAAGCGAACTCACACAGGAGAAAAACCGTATACCGGTGAGATATGCGGAGACATATTTACTCATACCAGCTTCTTCATACAAAATAAACAGGTTGACACTATAGAAGGGTCTTACTTATGTGACATATGCGGGATTGTGTTTACTCTACAAGATCACCTCACTATGCACAAACAAATCCATGCAGTAGAAAAACAAAATGTCTGCAATGATATTAGAGGGTTTTCCACATCGCGTAATTGAGTTAACGTTGGAGACATTTTGCATACGGTAGTATATGTGGAAAGGAATATTCAGTTTATCTTGCTTCGAATTAATAAATTCATGAACCAGATGCCGCGCTGGAGAGAACCAGATTCTGCGCTGCAGCAATCAAAGAAGAACTAGAACATTGCAATGAGCACCAGCTATACAGTAGCTGTGTTAGAAATAATAAGGCCTGGTTTAAAGGTCGCATTTCTGCCGCGTCGAATTAAATTCAATTTAATTCGACAGTAACACGGCAAAATGCGACAGTGGATTTAAACGTCGAATAAAATTCTGTCGCATCAAATCAAATGTGGCGCCATTTACTTTCACGCATGCGTTTGACACTGACATGCTTCGGCGTGATCCATAATTACCTGTAGGAATACATGTGTAGCATTTAATTAGAAAGAGTTTTGGCCTTGAAATTCTCCTAGCTTTTTTATGGTTTCAGTACCAAACCTTTCTTAGCAAACAGTTTTCAAATTCCGATATTTTAAGGAACAGAAAGCTCAAAAAAGCTGCACGTAAATCCAACGTGTTCATAAACCTTGGTCAATAGCAGTAAATGGGCTCTTGAAGATCAGTGAAGATAGCGGGTATAACGACATTGAACATAACGATTGCGTCAAATTCTTGCCTTGATCTACTGGAATGCACGTTTGACAATAGACACGTCAATCAAACCCTTTGAGTTTCTTTGGTAAATTGCGGACCCCGGTGAGATCAATTTAATTCGACGCGACACAAATGCGACCTTTAAATCGAGTTGCATTTCTGCCGTTTAATGCGACAAGCCTGGTGAACTACTGCCGCATTTAATTATTCAATGCGAGAACGGATTTAAACGTCGAATTTGTGTCGAATTAAATTGACACTTAGTATTTTTTAGGCTACTTGATTTAATTCGACGCGGCAGAAATGCGACCTTTAAACCAGGCCTAAGAAAATTTTAGATCATAAAGATATCAGTTCTTGTTTTACTGTTACATTGCTACTCGATACCTTACCATACCGTAAACTGCCGAATATAAGCCCTGGACGACATCGTATGCATGTTTTGGTGGGCTTATATCCAGATGGCTTATATCCGGGTGCCCTATTTTCGGAGGGTCTTTTGCGTTAACAGATGACTTGGGTGTGCAAGAAAATTCACTACTCGGTGTGTACAATCAGAGAGACTAATAACAACATCATGTTGTTATCAGTCTCCAATTAAAACTTCACAAAATGACAATAGTAAATACAGAGGCTCTATATACACGTTTTTTTTATAAGAAAAAAGTTTATAAGAAAATGAGGCTCAAATCGTCAAAATCTTAAGAAAATCACGAGGCTCAATTTCCAAAAGTAAGTGTTTTTATAGGCCAAAAATCGGTATTTCGTCGTTGTTGCATTCAAAATGTCAAAGATGGAATTCAAATTCAAGTATGCAATACTATTAACGAAAGTGTAAACCACTCTAGCCAATTTATTTCAGTAAAAGTTAACAAAAATTTAAGAAAATCTCAAGCTCAATTTCGGGAAATATTAAGAAAATTGAGGCTCTGGCGAAATAATGATTTTCTTATAAAAAAAAGACGTGTATGCGCTATCCATGTTCATTACTTATCCTAACTATACGAACAGAATCTCAATTGTAAGCCCTTGGGTTATATTTGGGGGATGGCTTGTATTTGGGGGAGGGCTTATATTCGGAAGGCTATTTGAGTTAGTTTACAGGGGGGCTTATATTGGGGAGGGCTTGTATTCGGGATTTTACGGTATGTTAAAACAAGAGTGGAATTACAATTGGTCATCTTCTGTTAAATTGAAATTAGAGGTATGTGAAAATAAAAATTTTCCAACAATCTTGTCACAAAGATCATGCTTGGTCACAGTATGAGGATGTGACGCTTTATTTAGTGATCTTATGTTGTTGATTTATATCAAATCCAATGTTTCAATGAAAGAACAAATTCTTTTTATCTAACGTAAAGAAGGGATTCATAAGATCTTGGGACGATATACCTGCTGAACTGCATGAGTTACCGACTTGAACAGTTTCAAAAAACAAATCAAACTATATTTGAAGAGCTAGACTCAGAAATTAAAACACCAATACCTGGAAGATTAACGCTTATTTATGGTAGGGTCAAATTTTTACTTCAGATCGGATGTTTTAGTAGTATTTTTTAGTTAGCTGAAGATATAATTTGTGTGAAAATAATTCAATTATAAATTAATAGAAAATTCATTTTCATGAAGATATAAATATATTTAGATGTTAAATTGGGACTGAGAATTTAACTTGCCACTCTATAAGCAACACCATACGTATATTTTTGTCAATAATAAAATATGATGAATTTTTTACTATTGCCTAGGCGAAAAAGGCTACTTTTGTAAACGTTGGAGTTCGTCAATAAAGAAAAATGAAGTGGATGTCCTTCCTGTACCAATAGCGCATAAGGCAATGCCCATAACCGCTTCAAGTAACCCTAGGCCACATCCTGCAAAGGCGCTCATAGCTAAGGGCGTTTAACTTTCAAACTACGTTTTTACATGTTAAGTGCCATATGAGAAGAAGATGGTGGGTACCATTTGTATAGGACCGGTTGTAGGGTGGGCGCTCTTACCACTAGCCAGTACTCCAATGGTCACCATATGCTTCATCAATTGCTTCCAATCATAGCTTTGTACCTAGCTTCTGAAACAACATTGGAATGAAAAGAAATGCTATTTAGGTTTGATATTGATTTAAGTGATCAGTGTTATAAGATCGATATATTTTCGTAAATTCAGTTTTGTTTTGCCTTGACTACTATAATTACTCCTCATAACACTGGCAACATCACGGAGACTATCTGGATTTACAGCGAAGTTGTAGAGAAGTTCTCTGGATGTTTTATATTATTTGCTATCTGTCTCTTTTGCTCTCCTATTTCAAGCCGATAAGCTTGACAGTTTGTTTTTCGAGCTTTAAAATGTTAGGTCTCGATCCAATTATCAATGACAGCACTTTTGTAACATGTAAAGATAGCTTGTTCCCATGTGGCCAGCTTTACAATTTTACAAGATCCCTTTTTAAACCTTCCTGAAGTGTGGAGAGGTATCTTATTGAATAGGAAATAGCGTGTCATCCACATACATCGTAACCTTCCTTTGGTTGAAGCCGAATGACAAGTCATTAAAAAAGATTAAGCGTGGGCCAAGGCAGGAGCCTTGGGGGACACCACAGCATATAAGGATCATTCGCCCGTTACGTAGCGCTTTTAAGGGGGAGGGAGAATACCTTGATATATAACTCTATAGTTTAGTTTATATGGAGAGCTATAATACGGAGCGCTACAAAAGGGGGAGGGAGTCTAAAAACTGTAAATTTAGCGTTACATAACGGGTAAATTATTTCATATCACTGATTGCAGAAAAACTCGAGTTGGCCTCACAAAATTGTATTCTTCCCTGCAAGTAGGAAGTAAACTAGTTGAAGTCTATTTCTTTACTTCCATATATTCAACCTTCTTAAAAGACTGTGATCCACCGAATGAAATGCCTTTTTCAATCAATTAATATTAAGCCAGTGTAATTGCCCAAATTAATAGTTAAGTACCAGTCATTTGTGCAGGCCATAAGGCTTGTAGTGAATAAATGTAACGACGGAAAACAAGACTGATGCTTGTATATGAGTCTATTCCTACCTAAATAATCATATGATTGATTGTAAACTACTTTTTCGAATGAGCCCGATAGAAAAGGCAGCACAGATATTGATCTATAGTTAGAACAATCGACTCTCATACCATTCTTATAGATTGGGGTGACAAGTGTTACCTTCCAATCCAGGAGCGTAAATATAGAGGGGTTGGGGGCATGACATCCCGCAATCACCGAAAACCTACATGTTTTCGGGCAAAAGCCTAGCAAGATGTTATTAAATGCCTGGCAAAATAAAGTAGTACTGTCTTAAAAGATGAATGGATGAAAAAAATTTTGGGCAAAACAGTTTTGCATACAAAGGGGCTGTGATTTGGAATTAATCGCCAAATAACTGTAGAACAGCTAATACTTCCATACTTTTAAAGTAGAGCTAAAGACCAAGCCTGCATAGCGCCATTTACCTGCTCCTTACATATTCTTTTCAAGCTTAGTTCTATTTTGATCGATCTTTCTTTTAGTAGATAGTAGTATACTGTAATTAAAACTATAGCTTATTTCTGCATCTTAGCCTGATACATGTACACAATGTATATATATATATATATATATATATATATATATATATATATATATATATATATATATATATATATATATGCAAACGAGAACTAGCTAAACAGTCTCAAAGTCAAATATTTATCCAGTATGCTTCTGAAACTCAAGTTTCAATCTATTGGTGCAATACATTGCATCTGTTCCGCCATATCATGTTTCCGCACATCATATTTGACACACTGCACCATTTCATCGTAGATTTTTCCCTCATCACTAGAAAGCCCCAATCTTCTTTAGTTCTTTCTTACATCATCATGAACCGTTCCAAATGAACCAAATCACAACATTTTTTGCTTGTTTTTATCCCATTGTGATCTAGTATATCTTTTTGCTGTTGATATTTCGAGCATTTCCTTCTGTATGATTCTGACGTGTACAAATCAAAGAAAACAGTTACTTCAATCATTCACACAATTTATTGTTTGAGTTGATCTCTGCTATATCAGGTGTGGGAAAGCAAGTCGAAAAATCGACACTCCTATAACAACTTGTGCCAACACTAAGAAAAGGCTTAAGTTTGCTATCACACAACAGAATCAGGATCCATGTGTGTCACGTATTTGTGGATAAATGTATCTTGATTCTAGATTGGGTAGAAGCAATTTGAAATCGTCAGAAATTACAGTTTATAGCACTTCTACCTGCAAGATCAGTGAATAATTGGGGGCAATGCCCCCTGTCCCTAGAGTCTACGAGCCTGCAAACATGTTTAGGGGCTCTTCAATAATTTCGTCACGTCTTGGGGGTGGGTAGTTCTACGTGCTTTTCGTGATTCCCCCGTGACGCTAAGTAGTGGGATGGGTGATACTTTATTCAATTCCGTGGCATCACGGCAAAAACTCTTTCTACTGAAAAGTTTTGCATCATGAAGGAACTCTGACACTCAACACACAGCCTAAATTTGTGAAGTTGTCGAATGAAACCATGCTTTCTAGTTTTACCAATCCCAATCCCATCTTATAACATGGGGATTTTAGATTGGACATGTAATGTTTAGAACAATTTAATGCTTTAATCCTAAATTGAAATGCTCATATTTAATGTAATTTTCATTCAACCACACCAAGTTTGTGCTCAATATCGACAAATATGTATTTACTTAGTCTTTGAGGCTTAGTAAGGTGATATTCCTGAAATCGATTGTAGAAAAGGATACCTTGTGTAAAATGACGTTGATGTGGGACCAGTTTGAACAAGCGACTGACTATTACATATTTGCTATTCATTCTTGCCTGTTGATTTAAAAATTCTGTATTGGCACTTACTGCTGTTGGTATAGTTGAAAAAAGCATAGAAGAGGAATGAGATGTCTTTACTTCTTCCCCTATCCCTTTGTTGCTTTACAAGTTTCGTTTTGTGTCAGGCTGTTGGGCATCGTGGGAAGGGTTGTTTGTTCTGAGCGTGATACAACACAAGGGATTTTGACAGAGCGTGGTGGGTGGTTCAACTTTAGCAATTTTAACGTGACGCAATTTATTGAACAGCACATTAAATCTTGAAAATAAATCATCCTAGCTAGGCAACACAACTTTCATGTATGAGTTTGTGTTATCAATCGATCAGAAAACGAACATAAAACTAAATTTGTTTTGCTGCCTGCAAGTTATTGGCGGGCAACAAAAAAAATACTTGGCGGCCGTATATGGCCTGCGGGCCGTTGTTTGCCCAACAACCAATCAATAATAATTACAACAATCATGATCAGATGATCCATGTGTGGTTGTGGTTGTAATAGATGGCGGAAGTTCAAAACAAAACATTAATGATGTAGGTGCCAAGAAGAATTCACAATGATGTAGCAAAAATGTCTAAAAAGCTCGTTAATATAAGGGTATCCATGCTTGATGCTGATCTTGATTTTCCTGTCCAGGTAGTTTGTCGTTCTTCGCCGTACGCTTTATTTTTGGGGTCATATAGGTTTCGTTGATGTTGTACATTAATAAGTTTTGATCTTATTCTTGCACAATACAGTGCCAGGAAGAAATCTTCAAGGGAAGTTCATTGCAACATCGAGGCCCTTGAAGCAAAAACGATTTTCTTATGTCTTCAGTTGTTAGCGAAAACAAACGAATCATGGCCCTTTTTTATATATGTGATCAATAATTACGTTTCATCAGATTTTTTTTACCATGGTGCACCAGGTGCAAGTTAGAGATATCCGGCGTACGATACATGGAGTCACCCCGATCTTTTTGGGCTACTTTTATTTTGTTTGCCAATGCAAGTTTCAGTATATAGGCCTTTGCTGGAAACAGTGCCTAGTCTTGTAAAGACGGCATGAAATCCCCTGTGACTGTCATTTAGAGGAAAGAGCTACAGATGTTTCTAAACAGAACTGTTTCTAAGTCTCCAATCTTAAGCATATTCTCTTGTAGGCTTTGTTGTATTGCTATTTTCAATACTGAAGTGTCTACCTTAGGTAAAAATTACTGGCAAAGCTTTATTT
This sequence comes from Cassiopea andromeda, assembly GCA_018155075.1. Lineage (NCBI taxonomy): Eukaryota > Metazoa > Cnidaria > Scyphozoa > Rhizostomeae > Cassiopeidae > Cassiopea > Cassiopea andromeda. The sequence continues at coordinate 210,051 of WIPJ01067540.1, read as the reverse complement.
GAGTTGGTATGCAAGACAGTTGGCTTAAGGGAGTCATGGTATTTTGGATTGCAGTACAAAGATGCCAATGGCACTGCTTGGTGGCTGAGGATGGGAGAAAAAGTATGAAAAGTATAAGTTTTTAGTATGTTATAGTATAAGATAATAAAATTTCCCTGTTGGTACAGTAGTAGTGAAAATTCTTTTTGCCATTTTTGTCAACATATTGCCATCATATTTGCCACTTGTAACATTGTAAGTGGCAAATATCTGTACATTTGCATATATTTTCATAAATACATTGGTGTAAAGATGATTTTTAAGCAATCTTTCAATGTGTCAAAGACCAAGCTCCACAGCATAAGTGGAAACGTAACCTTGTGCTGCAAAGTTAGCAGCACCTTATAATTCAGTAGCAAAGGAAGGATTAAAAAAGTTTAACTTTAAGAAGCAAAACAACTTAAGGGCACAATTCAGTTGTTTTGTTTCTTATGGTTAGAGTTAAAGTTCTTCCCTTGCTAATGGCACACAAGGTTACATGTTTGCTGATGCAGTGAAGCTACAGCAATGAGTTAGTCCACTGGTAGTGGTAATATTCTTGTAAATGCTTAAGGCAAAATTAAAATATCTCTCATGGATAAATGTTAAACCAATCATAGTAACATACTCCAAATATTCCACAACTTAGCAAAGGAAGTCTTTTTGATGCATGAGCATTGAAGTATATATTCCTGTTAAAAGACATTTTTGCATAATGTGTAAGCTTTCTAAGCAGTGGAGTGTAAAACAATAGCTAGACTTGTTTAACTTTGTCATTCTAGCCTTACACATCATGTCATTTTAAGAGCCTTTGATATGACCAGGCCTGAGCTTACGCCAATGGTTTCTTAATTGTGAGACTCTACTCTAGCTGCTAGGCCACCACTCAGGTTGTTTTCTTTTGCATTTCCAATTTCCCCATACAGTAGCTTGTAGCTTCATGCTTGGTTTGCTTTTCTGAGGCTCATCTCAGAATTTGTATTAATTCTTTGTCCCATTGATGTGCTTTTACATCAAACTACATTTCATTATTCCTGCATAATATAGGAATCATTTCTAATTAGGTTTTAGGCCAAATAGCTGATAAAGATGGACATTTAAGGTTGCTAAGACTGTTGGTGCAATTTTATCCTGAGGATGTTGAAGAAGAACTCATCCAGGAAATGACTCAGCATTTATTCTTTTTGCAAGTGAAGGAAGCAATATTAAATGAAGACATTTTCTGCCCTGCAGAAGCATCAGTCCTTTTGGCCTCATTTGCCTTACAGGCAAAGGTAAGTTGGATTCTTAGGACTTTACATTCAATCCAATGTTATATTTGCTATTATTTTTATGGATTGCAGTAGAAGTTATATTTTAATATAATTATCTTTAGATTGTATGGTTATGATTGATTAATTGATTTTTATCAAGTATGGAGACTTTGAAGAGAGAAGTGATCAGCTTGAATCTTTGGCAGAAGAGCAATGGCTTCCAACTAGAGTAAGTGTGTTCACCTTAAGATTTAATAGGCTTTTATATTGGCTTCAACCATGTGAAATTATTTATTGTTTCATATTTAATCTCTGTGTATTGTACATTTGAATTTTACTTTGACAGAATTTGGAGTCTCTATGGTTTTTGAAGTGAAATATTTGTAATGCAATCTAAATTGCTAATAGGTTGCTTACTAGTTTACTTTAAATCTTTAGCTATCTTTACTGTTTCTCAATATGAAATAGTTTCTGTTGAATCCATCTAAACTTTAGAATTTGAAATATTGATGAATTCACATTTTAATTTAATAGAAATTTCATGCTGTACATTTAGCTGAGTAGCCTTTTAAAAGTTGGATGTTCTTATTATCTACTAATAAATAATCAAACAAATGGCACACTCATTCATTCATTCATGCTAGAATGAATGAATGAATGATCGAGTGAATGAATGAGTGAATGAATAAATGAGTGAATGACTGAATGAATGAGTGAATGAATGAATGACTACAGGAATGAATGTGTCATTTTTGATTATTTATTAGTAAGTATATATGGTTGTTAGTGTGTGTCTGTAGATGGTCAAGCATGTTAGTTCAAGATGACCCTTTACTGGTTTAAGAAAAGTCCCTGTTTAGATTATTTAGATGGGTAGTTTAGAGTTTCTAGATGCCAACATTTTAACAGTTATGCAGATTGCAGTTATCTTTTTAAAGCTATTAAGCATATGAGACTTTGCTGATTTAGTACTCCAGAACATTTCTTGATTGTCAGTGTAGGAAGACTTTACAGGTCTATACTGGTAGAATCAAAGATGTATGTTTGATGCATAGGAAAGAGTTTTATTCATAGAAATACTAGAGATTACAGTTGTTATATGTCTTGGCATAAGCATAAGATAGCAACTATTTATAGTTGAATATACAGACCTTAAAAGTAAAATCAAAAGTGCTCTCTTATACCTGTAAAGAACATACTCCTGCAACGTAAATTGGATCAGGGGGGTAAGGTACTGCTTGTGAGTCATATGAGGTACAGTGATGAACCATGGAGGAATTTGTCTAGCACAAATCTTGATCATCTCCAGCATTTACAGAACAGAGCATGCACACTTATAAAAGGCTTAAGATTAAAGGATGGGTGGTGCTGCAATTGGCTTTTGGTCTCAAATTTGATAAAATTTGACAGGGCAGTTATGATCTACAAAATAATAAACAGTCTTTGCTCTGACAGCCTAAAAGGATGACTTGTTACTAGATCCCAAATATCTAACTATTCAACAAGAAATTGTTTGTACCTAGACACTCCAAGACAAAATCTAGAATTCTCCTAAAGGATTTTTTTCTATTGTGGTGCATATATGTGGAATGAAATCCTATTACACATAAGAATGAGTTCCATTGTTACCTCATTTAAAAAGAATTTAGAGGAATTCCTGCACAGTTGGCATCCTTTCCCAAAGCATGATCCCTAGGAAGACTAGCAATCTCTACCAATATTTATTCAAGTTTAGTTAAACATTTTCATTTACTTTTCTTTGTATTTATAATTGATAGCTAAAAGGGAATTTGTGTTTAAATAAGATAAATGAAATGAATGAATGACTAGCTTATAATCATGTGCAGTCACTTAGAACTATATTTTTTGTGCATTTGCAATTGAAAACTTTGGATGTAGAACTTGGTTATTCAGCCATATCCAGCTCACCTTGGCATATATAAAATAAGCTGCATGTCTTAGATGATAGTGATTACATATTTTTGCAATGACTTCTACAGGTAACTAGCCAATATCAACTTACTACTGAAATGTGGGAAGAAAAGATAGTTAAATGGTATGCTACTCACCATGGAATGAGCAGGTTAGATTTGAAACTAATTTATTTCTTCTTTATTTCTTTTCCATTACTCCCCTTCATTTCATTTTATTTTCATTTCCTTTCATTTACAATGAGTAGATTCATGACTATTGATAGTGTCATGCAGCTCTTGTCAGCCCTTATCAGTAAAGGTCATCTTGGAAGCATTGAGAAAAGAATATGTTTGAGCAAACTTTACTAGAGTGCTTTTTAAAATGCATCTTATCAAAATAATCATTTCACATCAAGGCTGTCTACTATGCAGGTCTGCTAATAGTGTTTTTGGGGTCCAGGATAGATGAGGACAATAGTGGCCGTGATCAGTCATTATGAAGTTACAAGTTGAAAGATCTTAAAACTGGGCCCTCTTAATGGGAATTCACTTAATTCTTTTTGGAATTTGCAGAATAGTTGCAGAATAGTTGCAAACAAATCCACCCATCCTAGCAAATTTGGAATGACAGTTTTTGCTAATAATTTAGTAATATTTCAATTGAGATGTCCTTTCCATATTTTAAGGCATATTTTTATGTGACTTTTGCCAAAGTTTAACTAAATTATTAGAAGGATTTTGTACCCCACTTTTTCTGTTGCATTTTCCCTCTCAACATGCATGTTCCTATTTAGACCCATAGCTTTCCATATTGTTAAACTGCACACAAATTCATAGTCCTGATACCATATGATGAAAGTAAATTTGTCTTGGGGAAACTGTGTTCTAGAATTACACAAAAGGCTGCATATATTTTGTTCACTTTGGAGGCAGCTTGACTAGCTCCTTAGGTTTGCTTGTTAGAATTTTTCGCCATTTAATTGCCTCATTAATAATTTAATTTTTTATGGAACAAGACTTGATTTTGAGATTATCAGCAATGCAAGACTCCATTTTGTTTAGTTTTTAATTCCAAAAAGTTTTTTGTGTAGATTTGAAGCTGAGATCGAATACCTGAAAATTGCTCAAGATCTTGAAATGTTTGCCATAAACTATTTTCCAATAAAGGTAAAATTCCGTAACAATACTTGCATTAAATAGGATTTGCTTCTCAGTAAGCAACCATTGCCAATCCTTCTACGCAGTGAGCTGGGGCCTGGAAATTTTGAAAATTGACCTCTTCAAATTTGTATTAGCTTTATGAGCCTTACAATAGATAGAAAATGCATTTCAGCAAAAGAAAAATCAAGTCAAAAGCTTGAATCTTTCCAAAGGTCTATCAGTTTGAATCTCAGAAAATCATCTAGTTGTTGGCGGTCCACTTGCAGATTGTATCCTGAGCTGCCACAACTTACAAACATAACCTCGAAAAGTTTCGGGCAAAAAAAGTTTCGACAGAAGACCGTGTCCGAAATTACGGAAAAATTAACCCAGTTTTCTTACGAAAATGATCCATAGTTAGCAAATTTTGCCTACAACTTTCCATTTCTTTTGGCAATAGTTTGGTGCATTACGGAAAAATTCTTGGAGTGCCATAAGCCAGACATGGTAAAGTATACATTCCTGAATTAATAGAATTTTGGCTTTTAATACATCTAAGTTTTGAGAAGTCTGATGTATGGCATCTCCTTAAAACAGATTTGACAGGGGAAGTAAGAAATTCCATGATCGTCAAACTAAAAAAAGATAAAATTGATTCTCCCTCTAACTGCGTAGAAATATTTTGAAATATTTGCATAATATCTCTCTCACTCTCTCTTTCTCTGATTTTGCGTCTGATTTTGGATGACATACTGTGTAATTAAATACTGTACTTCAGCAATTGCAACTTGGCTATTGGTATTTTATTTCACAGAATGCAAATCAAACCCAATTGTGGATAGGTATCCAGCCCACTGGAATAAGTGTTTATAATCAAGACAATAAGTTAACACCTGTTGTCTCCTTCATCTGGAGTGAAATTAAAAACATATCATTCAAGAATAAGAAGGTAATGATGGAGTTAATAAACTACCGAATAAGCTCAGAATTTTGCTTTAGGTGAAATGCCTTTCTTTATGTTGTATTTCTTGTTATGCCCTTGATATTCTCAAGTTTTGTGTCACGCCTAAATTTTGCATTTATGTCAAACTTAGGCCAATTTTTAGCAAAGCTGTGGAATGAAGCACAGAAGTACCACAAAAACCCAAGTATAGGCTGCACCTTTTTCCAAGTTTTAGTTTTGAAAGTTAAAAGTGTGGTCTTTGTGCAGAGTAAATTATTCCCCAGAAAAATTTTAAGTCTTCGTTCACAAATGGTTGTTTAGTACCGTCATCAACAATTAAAGCAAAAACGATTATTATCCAATACACACCCATTCCTGTATCAGCACGTACATTATTTTACAATAAACACTGCGTTGCTTCTAAATTTCAGTATTAATTTTCAATGAAACAACTCCCTGCCCTGTATTTCACATGGAGCTTGGCTTGAGCTTATAGCAGTTTTATTTAATAAGGAAGATGGCAATCGTGCTGCAAGATGGAAATTTAATGTTGATGAAAATGTATACCAAGACGGAACGGGCCTAACAGCAAAGAGTTTCTGTACACTTTTTGCTAGTAGGCTAGTCTTTCTTGTGATAGGGCCTATCCAGCAAATACGTAAATCAGTTCAAATGTTGCAAAGTTTGAGTAAATTGAAAAGACTCAAAAAGATATTGTTTTCCGATTGTGGATGCTATAAAGTTGGGGTGCAGCCTATATGTAGGGGCGGCTTATACACGGGTTTTTACGGTACGTCAAGAAAATCTCACCACTCTTTAACAGGGCCGTGGCTACAGTGGGGGGGGGTGTAACACCCCCCAGGCGTCGAGCTTGTCGGCAAAGTTACTAAGAAGTAAGGTGTTGTCGGCAATTTTCAGAAAATCAATATTGTCGCAAGAAGACGATAGCTAAAATTGATTTCTCAATAACATTCCCTGACTGCAGCTTTACAGGAAATGTGCTATCTCATCAGGAAATGTAGCCTCAGAGCTTTCATCACTTCACTTTACTTTTTGTTTCTGATGGGTTATTAAAGCATAATTCACAATATCCATAACGATCGGAAATAGCTAAATATAAGCGAGCACACGTTCCTTTTGACCACATGAAATAGTTTCAGTGTACCACGATGAGCACTAGAGCTGGGAGTGGCTGTAAGAAAAGAAAACGAATCAAGAAAAGCCACACCCAAAACCACGCCCTTCTGTCGGCAAAATTAATAGCAACACCCCCCACCCTTCCATCTCTAGCCACGGCCCTGCTCTTTAATTGTGATTACATTTTACAGCTGGAACTTTACTATACTCCTTTGTTCAGGAATATATATTCAAAATATATGCAATTCCTGTGTTCTCGATTCTTCTACTAGTTCTGGCTCGATCCAGAGGACAAAGGGTCTGCATCCTTCGTATTTTACTCAGCAAGCCCCCAAACAAATAGACAGGTACTGTTATCAATCATTGGCTTGCTCTTTTGTAGAGAGATCGTCACACAACCATGTAGAAGGATAAAATACAGTGGAATGCCGATCTGTGCAACTTTCTTAATTTAATTGCATTACGTTTTATTTAATATTTAGGTTTTTTGGCTAATTTAGTTTGTATTTTTTTTATTCCATTGTATGTTATATTTTTATTTTAGCTTATTTGGCCTTACGTAGCTTCTTTTTAGCTATTTCAATTAGAATTTTGTTAAATTAACAATGATAGTTATACGGAATGTTCTTATAATTTAGGGATTGTCAGCAACCTTGCTTTGTTTAATTTTGATTTAATCTTTATTCTTTTCTCTATCTTACGGTTTAATGTTGTTTCAAAAATACTTTATAGTGTTAATTAACTGATCTTGCATTGTTCCAAACTAGATTTTGGACTTGTCAGTAACGAACCATGACCTATACTTACGTCGAAGGAGAAGTGATACAATGGAGGTTCAGCACATGAAAGCTCAAGCTCGAGAAGAGAAAATTAGAAGAGAAGTAATAAGACTTTCACTTGTCATGCTAATTTTACTATTGTCTTATGTGTTGTATTGCTTCACATTTAAGTTTGCTGTTTGTCCTAAAATTCTCCATTTTAGTATTACTTACACTTTTTTGTATAGGAAAAATTTTATAAAAACACGAACCTCAAAATTGATGGGAAGTTAAGTATAAATTAAGAACAAGACTGGGGCTGCAGCATTGTTTTAAAATATAATTTTGGACAAAGATGCATAAGCTTTTAAATAACACACTGGCACGAAATATGGTTTCGTTCTAGCTTTATTAGAATTGACAGCTTTGTCACTTCTCCCTTTTGATTTTGGTGAATTTGTTGTACCTAGTGAATCTGGTTACTGTGTTAACATCATCTATTTACATTTTAAATATAATTTTGTAAATAAAGAGCATTGATATGCAGATCAATAAAAACAGCCAGTGCTGCTCAAACAAAACATCGAATGTCATCTTGTATGTTGTCTAATGTCTAAATTGTGTACAATCCAATAATCTGACATCAAATTAAGAACAACTTTGCCTCAAAATTTGGAAAAAGTTAAGAACAGCCAGTCTGAACCTGTACTTTATCAGTTCTTATGAAAAATGTGTAATTGCTGTTTGAATGTCAATCAAAGTTAGCGATTCAAAGCTACAATTTTACGCAAAATTGTTCTATAAACCAAATATAATTCAATCGACATGTATTTTATTAAATGTACTTTAACTGTTATTATCACTTTAGAAAGAGAGAATGCGCTATATAAGGGAAAGAGAAGCTAGAGAGGCTGCTTGCAGGGAAAATGAGCAGATGAGAATACGACTTGAAGAATATCGAACTGAGTTAGAGTCTTATCGTGAAGCAATGGTAGGCTCTATAACTTTTGATACTCTTTGCGGAATTTGTACATCGATGAGAGTTCAGACGTGACTGTGTAAACTAGCATTTGGGGTTTGACTGTTAGTGTTTGAATGGAATTAATGTTTATGACACTTTCCGTAAATCCTCGAATTAGCCCTTGGGTGCTAACTTATTTTTTGGGGTTTTTGCATGGGGAATTATTTGAAGGGGGGCTTATTTGCTTATTTGAGGGGGGCTTATAGAATTTTTTCTGGTAGTTGGTCACATTCCGGCTGAAATTTTTCTACTAGTATGGTATTTCTTCGATGCTACACACAAGCAATAGGAAGTTTTTCCCGGAAAGGCAAATTTTCGTTAATTGATGGCTGCTATTTCTTTCTTAGCTCTAAAAAGCAATAACAGACTTTCAAATAGGTACAGTCACATGCTTGGGGGTGGTTTATTCGAGGGGGAGCTTATTAACAATTTGTAGCTCTAGGATGGAGGGTTATTCGAAGGGGAGGCCAATTCGAGGATTTACGGTAGGTTATTTTAATGTAATTTGCTGAAGCATTATCAAATGCTTGGAGTTTCGTAGACCATTCAGTGTTCATTTTTGCAAACTAACAGTGATATAAGGAGACTTTAGATAGAGGATATTTGGATAATGCATTGAACCTTACTTTACTGACTCATAGGAGCGCTCTGAGGAAACTACAAGCCTCTTGGCAGAGAAGGCAAGAGTTGCAGAAGAAGAATCCGGCCTATTATTGCGAAAGGCAGCCGACCTGGAAAAAGAAATCTTGAGACTAAATCTTGTAATGTCTGAGGTAAGTTATCTACCAAGTTTTAAGATGCAGAGGCTTAGTGAAGAAGCTGACTTTAAAAATGTAAGTTTAAACTCAGCTTTCCATTCTTAGCTGCTTTGAATTGATGTGGAAAGTGAAGGTACGTACCCAGTAGGTTTTATCGATCGCCATTTTTATATATGAGTGAATTGAAAATTGGTAAAGTTTGGCAAGAGGGATTCGGGAATTGGCAACAACTGCATTAGGGATTTTGTTAGCAGTCATGATCAGGAATTGGGAATGGGATTACTGTTGGGCGTGAATAGTACTAGCAAAGAAATGGAATGAAGTCAGGGGTTCGTAGAAAAGTCAGTTTCGTTAAAATTAATAAACGGTGGGTCCTAGTAAGGTCCGGGGGGGTTGGAAAAAATCGAAAAATTAATAAGTGGGGGGCGTTTATTTGGCACCTGAGAGTAAGAACATAGAAGAAGTTTTGGAGTCAGGAGGTATATTGGGTACCCTCGAAAGAAGTCATCGAGAAAATATTTATTGTGGAAATATGAAACAGGGCAAAAGGAAATGGAACTTGGTACCCCTGTGTGCTTAGGACAGAATTTGTATTTATATTGCTTCCTTTCATTGCATGTTTTCTTTTTATTTTGTATTTGGCATTTTTATCCATGGAATTTATTACATTGAAAAAGTTACAAAGACTATCGTCTCCATGAGGAGTAGAATGTTACTTGTCTACCCCATGGGTATTGCACTAAACAGGTACAAATGCACTCAGTTGACTACAACATGAACAGAAGTATATGCATGAAGTACTTTTTATCCTATGGATAGCAGTTTCACTTCTCTGCTGTCATTTTCTGGAAAATGGCATTGGTATTTGTTTGCAGTGAGTATTTTTGAGGTTTGTTGCTTTTTCCTTTAGAAAGATGCTCATGGGGCTATGCTGATCGGTAAGATACGGGAACATGAAATGATGATACGTGCCGTGTTGGATCAATCTGAAACCAGGTACTCATCGTTCTTTGCACTATCATTCCCAAGCCCTTATTGATTCTTTTGACTTTTATTTATCATAATCAACATTTTGTATTTTTTTAATTGCATTCTTTGTAGAAGGATCCCAACTTATCGTTCTCATTTCCTATTCACTTATATTCAATGTCTAATTTTCCACATTTCTGCCCTCAGGCTCTTGTAAGCTCCTAATGTCTTTTCTATAATTTGGCTAGCAACCAGAACTCTTTAGGCCGCTTTGAACGGAAGTTAGAGCGCTTTGAGTCCATAATCATGAAATTAGGAGCTATGCTTTTTCTAAATATACTTCCTTGTGTATTCTCATCATTCGTATTTTCTGGTAGAAAGTTTATGCTTGAAGCATCACCAAAGTATAAATTTTTGATGAAAAACATTTGTCCCTCCCTAGATAATTTTCACTGGCTGTTTTTGATATAAGCCACAATATGCATTTACCAAACAATATAATCATTTGTAAAGAGATGAGTTTAAATTCCTGTACATCTTATTATAGATTTAAAATTATTGATATCGATCTAAAATCATCTGCATAGAAATTTGCTTTTAAATTCTCTGGTTGAAGAAGAAGTTTGGCCGAAAGTTACTTCCATTGTACATAATCCTTTTGTAAAAAGTTGTCAAACTGTCAAAGCAAAGAAGGAATTAATAAGCACTGTAATACATCACGTTTTATAGAAGATAAAATTAATTCATGCGTAGGCTGCTGGTAGTAGGAAGGAAATTTTAAAGTATATCTGATTTCCATCTGTTTATATCGTTTTTATAGCATGAGAAATGCAGAAAGTTTAAAAGAAGAGTTAGGAAGAGCTCGTCATTCTGAAAGATTAGCAAAAGAAAGACTTGTACAATTAACATCCAACCCAAACCTGGTAAATGATCCTCGAATTCTACTAAGTCTTTTTTATCAAGGATTCCTTTCTACTCTATGTTCTATAAAATACCTCTATTCGCTTGGTAAAGTGGACAAAGTACTTTAGGTTTCCTCTGCTATCTTGAAACTCAAAAGTCAGAATTGGCTTTCTTTGGAACTGTTTGTTAATCAGGTAATCGGGACTCAAATAAGCTGAATTTTTATAGTAATCTTTAATATATTTTTCTCGTAACACTGAAAATACCATATTTTAGGAGTATCATAGTCCTTGCTATATTTTTCTTATTGGTGCACCTAAAGTGCTCTTGCGTAAATTGTTTTTACTAGGAACGAACTCATATTTTGCATTGTCATGCTAGATTCCACTCGTTCGGCAGCAAGTCACAATGAATGGAGCTCCTTTATCTAGAGACATGGGTAGTCAGCAGAACGTGCTCCACCTGTCAAGAGAAATGCAACAAGAGAGGTATTTTGCATGGGGATCTTGCCAATTTAGTTCACTGCTAAATGTGTATATATAAATAAAGCATAAGCACAAACTCTTGCCATTCATAGCTGTGTCTTCTTTTAGTTTATTTTCAATTGCAGTTGCAATTATTTATGCATATGTAGATTATATTCTTGTAGACATTGTACGTTGTAATTAGATTCTTTTTTTCTTTTCATACGGCAAGTTGTAAACCAGGCTCCTTAATTGTTGCCTTGTATAAATAGCTTTAAAATAAAAAATTAAATAAACACGATAAATAAATAAAAAAGATTCATATACATCAGCTCTCTAATCAATTGAAAAATATGAAGTTAGGAAGAAATTCATTAGAGTATAAAAATAGTGGGATGTGGAGTGGACGGGTGTGTGTAGGGGGAGGTGTATGTTTCAGCATCTGTCTATACCTGTATCTCTGTGTCCGTGTGTGTCTCACTGTGTGTCTGTTTCGGTGTCTGTCTATGCCTGTATCTCTGTGTCTGTGTGCGTCTCACTGAGTGTCTGTTTCGGTGTCTGTCTATACCTGTATCTCTGTGTCTGTGTGTGTCTCACTGTGTGTCTGTTTCGGTGTCTGTCTATGCCTGTATCTCTGTGTCTGTGTGTGTCTCACTGTGTGTCTGTTTCGGTGTCTGTCTATACCTGTATCTCTGTGTCTGTGTGTGTCTCACTGTGTGTCTGTTTCGGTGTCTGTCTATGCCTGTATCTCTGTGTCTGTGTGCGTCTCACTGAGTGCCTGTGTCTGTGTTTTGTGCCTGCGCCTTCAATCCATGCCCGTGTCCACACACATGCAAATTCCCTAGTACTAGCAAATATTGCCCATGCCAACATCACCGCTATCCGTGCAATTGCAAGTGTCTAATAAGAACTTTTTTGTCGCAACTTCAACATCATTGAAAATCACCTTTTGTTTTCATAACTATGCTTTATCCTGTTTTATCCTAAGTCAGACAGTTGAAATGCTCCAACAGCAAGACACTGTATTTTGGATACACAACTCTTAGATCGCCCGTGCAATTCCAAATAATTAAGAACAATCGCTCTTGCAAATAAGGGCTCTTGCACCAGTTGCTTCTGGGCGTGGACTGGTGATTGCACTTGAGCTTTTGTCTCAGTTTGTGCCTTTGCCTATCTGTGCTTGTGCCAATGTGTATTTATATATTTAGCCTAAGTTGTGTATGTTAATTTATTTCGAATGTGGCTGACAGGGTGGAAACATCCTACTCACAAATAGGCTACAACAATTCGAAATAATTATGATCAGGAAATTTAGAGATGATGTTTATAGCTCGTTCTCCTTTAGTCATTCTTAGATTACTCCATCTCCTGTAGACATTCGATAGATTTTATGATTTAAGAGCTCAGTGCTTCTTTTACTCATTTTGATCGTCGTAATATATCTTTATTAGGATTGCTTACCTTCAGAAAAGCAGCGACTTGCAAAAGCAGCTAACAGAACTAAAGTCACAAATTGAAGTAAAGTTCTTGGGTTATATTTTCATCTCTCTTACACATCCATGAAATCGCTTCAAATAATGTTTCATAATGTCTCTACTAACCAGGCATGAAAATCCTGAGATACCCGTTTGCTTTATCCTCTTATCTTGAACATAAATGCATTTATATGTCTGACAGGCAGACGCTAGCATTGAAAGATATTATTTTTCAAATGTAATGGTGCCATTTTTCTATCCCAACTTAATTACTTAAAGTCATGTGATCTCTTTTGCTTTTGTCTAAAAGGTCATTCATGAAATAATATAAAACGATAGCTAGAATTCTCTCTGAATTTCTTCTTCTGTTTGTTTCCATTTTGCTTCCTTAACATTTCTTGCATAGTTTTTCCTTTTCTTTATTTGTATTCTTACGTTTCTTCTATCCTTTTCAGATAGAATTTTCTTTTGTGCCTATCCTAAAGATTCTCAGTAGCTGTCAATTTGACTGTTCTTGATATACTTCTTGAATTGTCTCTCAATGTATTTATTTACTTACTGGTTATTTTCTAATGAATGGAGTTACGCCATTTATTTTGGAGTTATGACATGTTGCGGTTGAATAATGTTAAATTTATACCTTTAGGGGTTAAAAGTCGCAGGAAAACAAGACATATTGGAGATGATGCATCGTGAAAATGTTGAAAAAGGGGAATCTAAATATGCAACTTTAAAAAAGGTACTTACGTCATTACTTTTTATGCTCTAAGATTCTCCTTTTTGTATATAAGAACTCATAATCTTCAATAATGACACAATCTATATTATACAATCTCTTGGCAAAGATAGCTTCTATTTGGAAGGAGCTCTAGACTGCATTGAAAAGTTCTCATATCTTATTTTTGCACTTGAAGCAAAAGAGGCTACAGTTAATGAGTTAAGATGGAGACTTTTTTGCTGAAGGTATATGGAATCAGTAAAATTACCTCCAACTCTTGTAGCATCGTCATTGCTTTCTATGTTTCGATGTGGTCCTGTTTGTTTGTAGGGAAAGAGAAAGCAACAAGAAAAATTGCGAGTAGATTTACCTCTCAAAGCAGCGTCGTGCTTATGTTTGACGCTTGAAATAGCATTCTTCTATTTTTTGTCAATTTTCTAATTAGAATCACGGGGCATTCTGCTGCTATCTGCAGAGCCTGTAGCTATGAGCCTTGTAATCACTCGCTTATGGTATGAATTAATGCAAATGAAATTCATGACAGTCGAGCTGAAGTTTGGAAAAGCCTGCTGTGATGAGTATCTTCTGCAGCTTCTCTTATATTTCTCTCTTTATCACAGGTGACAGAAGGCAGTGCAGGTGCGAGAATTGAAATTTTTGAGCGCCTATGATAGACGAAAGGTGACTTTCTATTCTAACAGCAAGAAAACCTTTACTAAAGCGCCATCTACTAACACCGCCATCTACTAAAGAATGCAATAACCGTGGATGGCATTAATGGTATCTTCATCTTAGTGTACCGCGTGCTATCTGTCTCATATGTTTATTGGCCCAACCTGCGAGAAGAATCTTCGCTTATAAGTACAAAAAGTCCTTCTGCGAAGTAAGGTCACTGATGTGTAAAAGATCTGTTAGTTTGTTGTAGAAAAGGAACAAAATCGACTATTTATGCATTTTCCAAGATCAATTATGAGGATTGTAAATTTTTTCTGTAGATACAATGATATCTGTCATTCACAGTTGCATGTTCAAAAAGTTGCCATTATAGAAAGGCAGCTTGAGTTTGCGCATCAGAAAATAGCCCTCCACTGTAACTATATTTACGATTTTTTTCATCAAAATAGATGCAATGTATATTTGACATTCGCTTATTCTTAAGGCATATAGAATTTATGAGGCTCTTGGAATTGGAATTTTTCACATTGATCTGAGATTCTTCAAAATTCAGCTGTTTTTGTCTTAGTTACCATTTTTCGTCTTTAGGGGTACAAATGTATGCTTCTAGCAATCCGACCGACCCCCAAATGATGCACCCTTAAAGTTTCTAAAGCAATCCGACCGACCCCCATATGATGCGCCCTTAAAGTTTCTAAAGAAGTAGATATTTAACAAGCTTCTACTTCTTAGTATAAGTATGGTATGGTATGGTTTACCTCCATATTGTAAGTAGGGCTGTTTTCCAATCTAGCAACAAAATATATTGTTATTGAATCTATTAACACTGAATTGATTTTAATAATATTGCTTAGTAAAATATGATTAAATTAGTTGTAACTTATCACAATATTTGTAGGCTGTTTTATGTATTTTGTATAGAACAATTATATACTGTTAGTGAGATTTGATTTGATTTGCAGGGTTGCCACTAAATCAGGGAATTCAGGGAAAAACAGGCAACTTTATTTTCAAGCACGGAAAATTAGGGGAGTAGAACGATATTTTGAAAAATCGGGGAGAATCAGGGAGCTGTTAGATTTACTATGGTTTCATTTTAGAGAGGTGACATTCTCTATACTCATTCACACATCCATTTGAGAGTGACAATTGCCAAATTACCACCTTTTCTATAGCATTTTATTCTTTGCTGTCATTTTGAAGTGCAGTTGTGTGTTTTATGGGACGTAAAGTTTGAACTGCTAGAAACATGGTCAAGTCTTTCCCAAACCTCATATCTGTCGAAAAAAGTGATAAGAATTTCAGGAAAAATCAATGAGAAATGAGTAGCATTTTACGAAAAATATCAGTGAAGATCAGGAATTTTGTCTTGAAATAGCAGTGACAACCCTGTTTGATCGCTTTATTTGCATATCGATGTGCTTACATAGGTACTCAATGTACAGCAAACGCTTCTTTCTAGGTGAAATAAAGTCTTTTTAGAAGTGAACTTTTGGACTTTAAACTGAACAGAATAAATTGTCTAATTCTGCAAATAGATCTTCATGCCCACGCGTCCGTGTGTTTAATAGATTTTTGTTTCGGAATTTGCTGTTTTGAAGAGTTTTAGGTTAGCCATAGCTACTCCAGCAGAAGTGTGCTCTGTAGCTATCTTTTATCTTTTTTAAATGCTCTTTTTGTGCAAAGCTTGTAAAGCAGGAAGTCACTCAGAAGTTGCCAAAGGGGCCTTTGCATCGTTGCTACTTGACAAATTGTACATAAACTTATTCTTAGCGTTCGGCAGGATAAGAGGCAAAAGGGCACCAGACTACATTGAAGTATTTACTCATTGCACGTGTTTCGTAAGCTTTTAAGTTGATTTAAATGACTGCATACACTGTTTTTTAATTAGAAACTGATTTATTAGAAATGAATACGAGGCCGGTCAGAAAATTAGAAACTCTAGTACTTTGTTCAAGACGCATTAAAAAACTGTACAATGCAGATTTGTCTAAAAAAGGGTACATCGACTTGCTTGCACTCATCAATATGTATGATTTTTGTTTTGAAAAGATTGTAACTAGTTATTTTGATCGGTTATATCCACCCAGAAGTATTCGAAAATAAGAAACTAATCGCGAAACTTTTAGTACTAGAATGCCAAAATTTTTACGTCAAATTAAGAAATTTTTTGTACTAGGTGCCGATCCAAGTTTCTTACCAAAAAAACGAATGTAGTTTACTAGAGAAGAGCAGAGCGTTATTTTATCAAATCTAACCTTACTCAATTGATCGATTTGGCGGATCTGTATCCGCGGGTTTACATAGATTAAATATACACATACCGTAGTTGAGAAAACGTTCTGGTATAGTTTGAGATTAGTGTAAAATCAAGTGCAGCAAATTGTAACGATGTGAAAACTTTGAAGGGGTGGCTACTGATGCCTCCCGTTGAGTTGAAGATGCTGTAAACCCTACAACTTTACCGCGGAAGCTTCAGTAGGATTATGTCTTTTCTAACCCGTTTCAATTTCTAGACAGCTAGATTGATACTACTTAGCACATGCTTGCATTAGAGTAGTTTTTTGTAACCATTAAGAGGCCAATTTTAACTTCCAGCCTCGGGATATAAAAATTTATCTACCTCTTAGTCTACTCGCTGTCATTTTGTTGTAGCTGATTTTCGTTGTGAAGCCGCAGATTTCCTATTTCCTTATGCTCCTATTTTCATGCCACTTTATGGCAATAAAGATTCTCAATTTCTTCAATTTCCTGCTTTTCAAAATTTAACTAAGGCATTTGCTAATACATTTCTAGCCCCCATACTGTGAGCTACTTTCATTGCGGGCTACTTTTAAGATCTGTGGAACACTGTAAGATAACGTTAGACAAGAACATGAGCAAGGGGGATATAACATATAATAATAATAAAAAATTTATTTAGAGTTAGCAAATATAATAGCACGAAGTTAATTGAAGCTAACTATAGAGAAAACGGGACAACAAAATACATATAAAAATCCTAAGTTTGCAATAAAACTTTTTATAAGTTGCAGCTGTAATGAAGAGTTCTGGCCTTGATATTTCTTTTCAAGATCTCCAATGTTTGGGACTCTTTGATTTCTTTCGGCAGAGTCTACCATAACTTTTGGCCTACAAACCTGACAGTATCAATGCCAGATAGGTTTGTCCTAGCTTTGGGCAAAACAAGATTAGTACTGCCACGAAGATTATACGGCAAAGCATTGGTAACAAATGCTTCTGCCATGAAAGATGGAACAAAATTATTGATGAATTTATAAATCTCAATAAGGAGCAGCTGTAAATTTATCTGGACACTGAATTACTTTTAATTAGTAGACCCTCAAAGTTTGAAGTTCTATTTTTGTGTATGATTCTCAGGGCTCTTTCATGAATCTTGTTTAGCTTGTTATAAGATTCCTATCAAGAAACATCCAAACAAGTGGACAGTAACTGAATGTGACATAACAAAAGAGGTCATGGTTAGTTCTAACTTAGACTTTTCCATATATTCTGACAATCTTGCCAGTGCAAGTAGCTTTTGGATAGCTTTCTTACAAAGATTACTACTGTAATTTTTGAAATTCAGTCTACTGTCGAGTGTCACCGCTAGAAGCTTCTCTTCGTCGGTTTCCTGTATTAAAGATCCAGAAATACTTGCAGATACCTCGTCATCTTTACTCCCGACGACAAGCAAAGCTCCCAAAAGCCCTCTGTAGATTCTTGAATATATTCTACTAGAACGTAGCACAGACAGACACGTGTGTTCGGAGATGAACTCAGCCTTCTTCTTAATTCATGTTACCCTACATGAAGTACTTGTATAAATCACTGCACCCTCTATTGTATCAACCAATAATTATTAATTGCTAAGTTAGAAGCACATCAATTCCCAAGAACAGCATCGAAATCTATTTATAGCCATCTCAATATTGGAAAGCGAAAATTTATGGAGATGTGCACATTATAGAGTACCTCAAGGATCAGTCCTTGGACCACTACATTTACTATCTCGATGACCTATTTGTGGCTGTGACAAACAGCATGCTTTACAATTATTCGGATGCTACCACTATCATCACCACCACCACCACCATTATCATCATCAACATCAACATCAACGTCACCATTATTTATACACGAATACCTCTTCAGCTATAAACCAAATATAATGTTTTTAGGTGTCAATTAAAGTGATAAGCAAAATTTTAATAAGTAATACCTATGAAAAATAAAGCTCTTTTGAGCAGTTCTTCCAGAGGGTCGTGTTTTGGTGTACTTGTTTTCAGCATTCTTAGCTCATCACGTGCGCTTTTGGTTCTTTTAGAAGCGCCGAAATGCTTGGATTTCTCCAATATTAGCTGGAATATCGTTCTTACGGCAGAGTAATAAAATTCTTTTTAAAATGCTAGTAATACTATGTATGCAAGCAGTCATAATAACAAAGAAATAAGAGAGAGGAAAGCGATGTCACTACTTTTCTAACATGGTTCCAAGATAATTATACGAAAGTGAGTGGAAAAAATGCAGCCTCATGCTTTTTAGCAAAATGAAAAGCACTAATTATGAATTAACCAACAACAAATTATTGAAAGCTTGGAAGAAAAACCAGTCGGTGCTAAATTATGTAATGATTTGGGTTCTTTTTGGTGGCGATTCATCAACAGCCTCAAGCCTAGGCCTAAAGTAGAAGTGATGCAATGAAACTATATTCTTGATGTTCTATCTCTTGATGCCAATCGAAGACTAAACCAGTGTGAATCAAAACACACAATACATATGAACTGAACGGTAATCAATACACTTTACGTCAAGATCACAATACACGACATGTCAAGATCACAATAAACGTTGACAGGACTAGACATTGCCTGGAAAGGGTGTTTACTACGCAAAACAGGACTTCACATGAACGCAAGACTGAAACATGCGACATGATAACTAAAGTGACACGAAATACAGCACATAACTAAAACATCAAACTCAATTCGTTACAATTAGACCAACATGGTTATGACCAGTACAAAGCCATGTAACATGCTTACAAAAGAGAGCTAGCCACAAATCACATGATTTGTCCCGTGTTGCAAAATACATGGAAACTGAAAAGCCAAAATGTTTGTGAAGGCATCTATCCTCTGGGTTAATTATTGTCCTATTTTCTGGATGTTCTGTAAGAGAGGCCGTAATAAGAGGATGTCCTAGCACTACACATTGCATGCAAAGCGAAGGTCGATCTTTTGAGTTGATTGAGAATTCAATGTCATTTCTTTTGAGCAGCGTGTCATTCCTGAGAGATTTCCATCGTCGAGACACTTAGCAGGAGATAAGTCGAATGGACTAAACCGTCTAGTTTTTATTACAGAGACCCACCCTTAGCAGCGAGAGCCAAGACTCCTTCTAATTCCTGCTGATTACAACCATCTGGGACGCACACTTCGTTTCTCATCTTTCTCTCTCTCTGATCCTGCTTGACAAGCAAGCTGTCATGACTATAACAGATAGCAAGGACAGACGGCTGCTATGGGGACAATCCATACAATACATACGTACAGGGGAAGGGTTTCAGCAGGGACGAAACTTAAGGGGTGGTATGGGGGGTGAGTTACCCCCCCAATCTTGGAAAATTTGCCATTTCGCAGGGCAGAAACGGTAGTACAAGGTATTTCTGCAGGGCAACTTACTGGATTCAGGAACATGGGTCAACTATTGTTATAAAAAGGTCACGGGCAAAAAATTTTCGCAGGGAAATCTCTGACACCCCCCAAAAAGTCATTGAAGTTGTGTTCCTGGGGTTGAGCGAAAAGCGTAGGTTTGAGTACAAGGGGGAGGAGGATTCTTGCCAATATGAACATACGCAATACGACTGCACCAGTGCACATAACAAGACCAAGAGTCCCCTTGCTTTTTCTACTCGCATCTTCAATAATCAACATGCTGGCTGACATACGTGAGTGCTGAAAGTAGTTACGCACTGAAAGCTAAATGAGAGAGGGCCTAAACTTGTGGATACGTATGTAGACAGGGCGGGGGGAACCCAGTAAGCATACGTTTGTGTGCAAGGGGGAAGGGGAGCCAAAATTTTTGCGTAAGTACTATGTGGATGGCCTTATGCGCGGGAAAAAACCCTGTCTCCTTCACAGCATCCATTTAGCAGGAATATAAATTTACGGAAACCCCGTACTTTAATTAAAAAAATAAGTACCAAAAGACTCGATCTATCGAAATAGTGCCAAAGTTTCTGATCCATAAACTCCCTAGCGTCTAGGTTCCCAGCTCTGGTCCTAACTATCCTAACTAAACAAAACAAAACAAAGTCTCAATCTAAATAATAAAACATTAACGTACGCAGCACTCTGTCTGCGTAACATGTCACTCAAAAGTTTGTTCTTTTCCGACAATAAACACTAAGTTGGGAGATAGTTCACTGAGGTTGGATATAAGTGTTATGCACTACTTTTCAATCATTTCTCAATTGATTTCTACCCAATCTACAATTTAGGAGCATCACAACACAAATGTTTTGAACCTAATTTTGTTGTGAGACAAATTTAAGCCTTTTACCCAGTTGGGCACAAGAATTGTAGGAAAACCAGTTTGCAACTTAATCAGAGAGTACTGTAGTATTCAGGAACTAGTGCCCAGGGCACTGAACAGTGTGACATTCTTTATATTCTGTAAAAATACATTGAGCTAGGACGTTGTGTTATGTTATGTTGCAAGAAGGTTGTTTTCACTTGAGTGTTTCCATCTAACACATACGGAAACATTAAAAGTATGATTCTAGCGCTTCAGTTCTTGGATTCGCCTTCTCCCTACAAAGGTGACGTGTAGATAACAGTCCTGTTGCTGGGTGGTGGGAACTTTTGTCCCCGGGTGGTGTATTCCATATATGGGATATCCATAAAGGATGTCCGCACCTTGGGGCAGGGAGGGGGCTAGCAGCAATGCGGACAAAGGTGGACAAGGGAGGGAGGGGGCTTAGCTGTAATTGGACATCCTTTCAGCGTGGTCTCTAGAAGAAAGAGAGGGCATTTAAAGGTTATTAATCAAGCCTTCTGTGTGAAAGATTAAATAATAAAAAGGCAAACAAGAAATACTTACAGTGTGCATGTCTTTTTCAAAAAACTTTCTTTCCATAGTTTTCACAGCTCATTAATTGTCGAAACCAACTCAGTGCCTGCACGTACAGGGGGAGGGGGTTATCAACTGGCAAAAATGTGCGGACATCTTTTATGGATAACCCCATAACCAATGCCAGATATTTATGGTAGGCTGTCTTGGTTCACTGGCATAAAATTTGACTTTGTTGTTTCTAGCCTGGGCGTACAACCTCTTTCTTTTTCGTTCTAAATCTTCCAATTCGATGAAAGTAGGTTGAGAAATCAGTTTCTCCTTCTTAACATGGAGATCAACCATGAATACAAACACATTCTATTCTGCAAAATGGCGCTTTCCAACATTCTATAGCGCACTGCCTCACAATTTTCTAGGGGCAAGCTCTAGGACTCCCATTTTTTATTAGAGTACCTATGAAGCAACATTAGTTTGGTCCAGATGCTTTGATCTGTCGGTGCACATATGCGGCTTACAGTTTCCGGCTTTTAATTGGACTTCTACATCCATGCCCCCCGCTCAATCCAGTTCAGCTGCCTACGGGCCTGACAATATCCACAAACACAGTTTTGATTTTATGATTTCGAATAGTAGCTTTTTTGCTCTCAAAAATTAAAAAAAACTCCATCTTATCAGATTTTAGAAATTTTGTCCTAGTTGACATTTAGTCGAAGAGCATGTCACCAAAAGAATTATCCTAAATTTCGTCACGATGAAGAACACGTTTGTCAAAACTTTTGTAGTTAATGTGGTGCAAAGCTCGTTTGCTATCTTAATTGATTTAGTAATATTATTGTACCTGATTTTAATGTAGGAAGGAAAGAGCTTGATGGTACCATGCCATTGGACACTATGCAGATGGAAAGAAGATAAAAAACCTCAAAATTCGATTGAAACACATGCCTTAAAAGTATTTACATTGAAACACAAATACACCTACATAGATATTACATCTCATTGTTCTTCCTGTTAATACGTAAACGAATTATACAATGACATCAAAATAGCAGAAGTAAAAAATAACACCTGAAATGTACATCAAATATGCGTTCCTACTTAGTAAGAAAGTAGTTTATAAGAAAGAAGTACTCTACTGCCCTGCCATAAAATTCAAGAAAGTTCAATGCTGGATTTTTGAGGCCAAAGAATTCCTATGCGCATGCATTTAAAGACTTTAAAGACCGAATAATTGTCTAAAATGTAATCATAGCATTTTATGTACAGATAATTGAATAAATGTTACAATATTTTGGGCTACATACAGTATATTTGGGTTCAGATATCTTCCTCAAAAAAGCCTTTCTGAATGACTAGTTTATATTAGCAGTAGCAATATAACGTCTTTTTATACCAGAAGTGCCTAAAAACCATTACTCATTATGCAGTCCAACATTACTTTCCCGAGCACTTTACTGAAAGTTTGAAAAAACGACTCTAAATAGGCCAACCCTAATTGTCAACCACCACGGTATACATTCTTACACAAAACAATTTTTTAGAAAGGTGAAAGCCTCACGTTGTTTCTTGTTTTTTCAACATCAAACAACCTACCAGCGACACGTACTATAACCATCTTGTCCCCACGGTTGTCAGTCACTAAATAAACATTTCTCTGTTCAAATTTATTGTCCACTAACCCTCTCTGTTTAAATCTGCGTATACACACATTGATAAAAGAATACTTCATTTTTCGTTGAGCCTCATTATCTTCACCTTTTCTGGTTTTGAGCCTAAGATTATTTTAAAAGTATTTTTAAATATCTAAGGCATAACTACTCCTGAAAATCAAAGGATTGTATGCCAATTTCGGTTGATGCCTTGCTTCATCATAAAGCAAAATAAACGTGGAGCAGAGTAATAGCGCAAAAGTGAAATTAACATAAGTGCTACACCTGTGGAATACCTAAAATTTACACGTCTAGATGAAGCTTGAACCTTGGGTTTATTCTTAAATTCATTTGAAATTTCTGCAATTCCGAGCCTCGATATTCTTATAAACTTTATTCTTATAAAAAAAGTGTATATGTTCTTTCATTCAACCTTCCTGTCAGAACTAAAAACCCATCGGGCTAATTCCATCACCTCCTTTGGTCCTCATACTTCAAAAAAAAAAAAACACAGCATCTGAAAGAGTCACTCTCAGGCCCTTTGCATCTCCCAATTTACTTCCATCTGGCATTTTTACCTATGGTACAATTTTGCAAATTGGTCTGAGGAACCGGTCAAACGAATATAACGTTTCGACGAGCAGGAATGTTGAGTGCTGCTCGATGAGATGTTGGATTCGTTTTCCCACTTTTTGAATCGTGCTCGGTGCTGCTCAGCGTTGTTTGGAGGCGACTAAATGCGTGAAAGCAGCACTGAGTAAGGCAGAAACGGGTGATTTCTAAAAATTCTAACAAGGGGGCTCTAGGTGCAATGTCCTAAAATGGGCATGGTTTATTGGTAGCCAAAGTAGTAGCATAGAAATTAAGTTGATATGGTTCCTATCAAATCATTGTATTGCTGTGTGGTTCTAAACGTATTTCTACCCATTTCGACAATAGTCATCTAAAATCGACAACACAAGCCTATTTTGAGGTGCGCTTTCACCCGATGTTGTCAAAATACGAAAATTATAAAAATAGATTTTTATGACATCATACTAACGAACTCTACTGACATTTAGATCATTATGAGTTGCCGTACATATTTCTCACGTTCATCTAACTTACGGATTAAACAAATCCGGTAATTGCATACATTCCTGCTTCCCACATCCTCATAACGGCCTACCTAAAAACTTGTTGGAAATTGTTCCAATACTCTGACCCTCAAGTAAGGCAGCGTTTCCACAGGACGGTTCCATTTTGATCCGTACCACTTTGGTACAGGTAGGCCTAGCATTTCCACAAGACCGGTTCCACTTGGGACTGATACTCGAAAACTGCTCAGGAGACATCTGTCTAGTAGGCGTGCAAGAAAACAATAGAAGAGCAGAAGAAGTTCGCTAATCACTTTGTTTCAGACTTCGTTCACTTCTTATCCAGACCAATTTGGAATTGTTCCACCCGTTTCCACAAGTACGGCTCCATTTGGTACCTAATTCGAAAACAAACCCACTTGGAACCGATTAGCAGTCCCAAATAGAACCGTTCCAAGTACTCCCATAGAAACGCGATGCCTATCCGTTCCAGGAATGTCACGGTTCCAATTGGAACCGGTCCCAACACTGCCTAATATCTCAAATTTATACCCTTTTTACAAAGAAATGTTGATCAGGGGCGTTGTGGTCGGGGAGGGAAGGGGAGACCATAGCCCCCAATTTTTTGAAATCGTCGGATTTTCGGAAATTTTGCTAGTTCGTCGGAACATTTTTGAATTTTTCATTTAGTAAAGACAACGGTTTTGAATATTGTCAAAAGATCTTTGACATTCGCCCCCCCCCCAATCTAGGGGTTGGCACGATGCCTCTGATGTTGATGCTTTTTGACAAGCAATTTCAAACCTTGAGCTGATCAGATAAGTAATACACTATTTTGATAAGAAACCCCATTAATTTTTACTGAGCCTCAAAATTCTTAAAATTTTTTGGCCTTGACCCTTATATCTTTACAAATTATTCGTAATTATCAAAGGCGAAACTTCGCCTGAAAATCAAAGCAATATATTCATGTCTAAGTTGATGCCTTACGTCATCACGAATCAGCATAAAAGTGGAGCAGAATAATAGATGTTTATTGCATCGATATGCGAACGTAGCAGTATTTTGACTGGAATATATAGACATTCTTGGTGAAGCTTGAGGCTAGCATTGTTTCTAAATTATTTTTAAATTTCAGTGATTCTGAGCCTCGATATTCTTATGAACTTTATTATGATGGAAAAGGAGTGTATGGAATTGACTTACTGAGAACAAAAAGCTAGAAATAATTTGTAAAGCATCAAGACCACTCTTGGCACTTCTCGAAACTACTGCAAGGCTCTGCAATGCTCTTTCAAAGTGCATATAGAGCAGATATCGCATCATACAAACCCCTCTTCTACCAGCTAATGCCTTGCTCTGTCTATACAGTAAAAGCACTAAAGTCGAATACCTACAATCTACTATCATGAATACTGGGTTTGACTAACATAATCATTTATTCGTCCATAAGACGTTATATAAGGAGCATATCTGTTTGCATTCGACTGTATTCCTGACATGATTTTTGTTTGATATGAATGGCTGATGGGAGGTGACTCTCCTTGATAATAAGATGTGATGGGACTGTTCGATGTTTGTCCTTGAGAACAACAATGGTCATTTCGTTGGGGAATTGCTTGTGGCTGACTATATCTATGATGCTGTGATGAAAATAATGACGGCAGTGGCAGCGGGTAAACCATTTCACCTAAAACGAAAAAGTGATCAAATTTGATAACTGACACAAGGACTTTATCTTAATCACCACTGTAACAGTGTCAGAGTATATTTGGTATTGTCGTTTAATTCTATTTTGGTACACATACGATCCATACTTGCTCATTAGTGAGCTACGACAATTTAGAATTTACTTTCTGGCCCTTTGTGGATTCGAACTCAGGAACTCACGGGCGGAATAACCAGAAAACTTGGCACTAGTCGACTGCGCCATTCAGGCACAAAAGACTGCCTGTGAAACTCTAAGGCCATTATACCCCATGAGCCCGTGTTTACCACAACGATATACAAGATTATTAAAGGTTTGTTTTGATTATCGCTAAGTGGTGCTGTCCTGACTAAGCCTTTGTGGCTGGCAAAGCGACCCATACAGCATGTAGGCTACAACCAGTGATGTGTTTATGGAAAGGGGGCGTAATACACCCAATATGTACGAAACTAGAAGAAAGTTGGTGATGCTACAGGAGATTTAGCCCCATCCCACCATTAATGAAAAGCGTCTAAGTACATCCCTGGGCCACACTAGTATTGTATTTTCTATCAACATGCAATAATACCTTAGAATGACAATCCACATAATATTACACTATATCAATGAAAGAAACACTTTGAAGCATTAAACTTCCTTTAAATGTATGGCATTGTCTTCCAATGTCATGCAAACCAGCAACTCTCGAAAAAGAATAATCTGACTTTGGGAGCCCTGAGATTAGAAGTATCCTTTAAGCATTAAAGAATGAAAACCGTAAATTAGTTATGAAAAATCTCTTATGAATACTTTCTCATGTTTCATAATCTTTTGCCTTATCGTGCTTCAACACGTTTTCAAGAGATGATAATTAGAAACGTTGTTGAGGGTTCCGTTTGATTTATTGGTCTAGAATGTCATTTTCAGATTAAGAAACCATAGGCTGTACGACACAATCAGTTCAATGACCATGTTTCAATTTAGTCTCTACTGTCAATACTGTTACCCAACATTTGATTTTTCATGTTGCGGCTTTCAAAGCGGAGGAGCCTAGTCACTAATGTCGGGATAAGTTCAAGCAAAAATAGTGAAATATACTATTTTATGAAAAAAGTGTGGGTGGGGGGCAGTGCTCCTGTTCCCTCCAAGTTTCAAAGTCTCTGATGTTTTGTGCCATGCCCAGTCTCTGCATTCCTCGGCCCCACGAGAGCTATTTAAATTAATTAGAGACCGATCTTGATGCATCGAAATATATACAGAATAGGGGGGGGGGGATTTGGAAGCCACACCAAATAACGAGCACGCCCTTTGATTCTCAAATCCATTTCAATGCAAGGGCGTGATTACCTCAGCGTAATGTCAAGAAGAAGCGACGAAAGTATGTAGTAAAGAACACTATTTCTCACTAGAGGCACTTCATCCCACCTCAGCACTTTCCATCAAATTTAGACGAATTAGAAAATCGATCCTGGAACAAACTGAAAAGACATGTCCCGCAAGTCCACCCGTGGCACCGCCATTGAATACCAGGTACGGGAGCCTTGACAGTGGTGCTGTTGTTAACTGTCAGGAAATTCACTTTCGTTACAAAATTGCAATTAATTCGTTAAAATTTGCTTCAGTAGGTAGCGTAACCCCTATGAAGGTGGACACGCGTTACCCCTCGACTATACCACTGGGTGCTGGGATTCTAGACCCAAACCCTTTTCAGCAAAGCTATTATTGGAAATTTTGAAGCCCGTTTTGAGTTACAAACTGTGATGTTTATTATTGCACTTGAAAGTAACAAGTATAATTCCTGTTTTTCCCACTTCTAAACATTTACACAAAGTTTCTAATACTTGCTTACTAAATGATACCAAAAGCCTGCTTTTTGAAAGTCTCTAAAGAGGCTCTTTAGGGGCCTCAAACTGGTACCACATACATGACTTACACAGACACAAAAACTGACAGAAATCTACTATAACAACATAGTAGATAGAAATGTCAGCTTTTTACTGGAAAGCTTCTTGCTTACCTTCAAATACAGAGTTCGCGCTGCTGAAAGTCGTCGCATTGTCCAAGTGACCTTGATTTGAATATGTTCTGTTTACATTGGGAGCACGCTTCATAACTTGATTCATGCTGAAAAAGGATAAAGACTTAAACATCCAACAGCTAAAAATGCTGACCAAAGACGCGAAATAAAGCCGTTACTAACTTGCAACTGAAAACTATACTGTCTTCATCGAAACTCAAAATGGAGTAGTGGTCAATCATTTGCCAAGTGGCTGCGCCTCGGGGGATTGAAGGACATGTCCCTCCCCCCAGTTCTCTCCAGGCCTGACTTTCTAATTCTTCCAGCTTTGTGAAAATGTAGTATAAAGGTAGGATGAGGGATATCTAGCAAGGGGTAATTCTTCTTAGCGGGGTTGTGGCTCATCGTTCTACTGAAATAGTAAGAAAGTCACATTCTTGCAGTGAAACTGGTGTGGCAATCAGTGGATCTGGTCAATATAGGGCGTGTACATTATAGGGCGTGTTCATAAAAGTCCCTTTAGTCTGTGGTGGCTGGCACCGCCATTTCATTTGCTTAAAAAATATGGGTCATCAATCAACTATGAATTGCATACCATGCCTCGTCCTCGCAGTCTCTAAATCCTTTAGCAAAGGGGTTGCTGGCAATTTTTAACTGCGTTATCTGCAATGCAAAATTGAATTTTACTTGAAGTGTACTAGATGTTTCATATGTGTGTGTGTGTGTATATATATATATATATATAT
>WIPJ01067540.1:158037-172882 GCA_018155075.1 Cassiopea andromeda | reverse complement strand
GGGGGGGGGGGGTCTTGTAAACAAACGTTTTTTCTAAGCGTGGTGCAAAGGAAGGGGGTCTTGTAAACAAACGTGACAGAATGTGATGATGGGGGTGTGTGGTTCAACAATAGTAATTTTACCGTGACGTAATTATTGAGCAGTCCCCAGAACATTTAAGATAAATAAATATAGCAGATAAATATATGACAAATAATTCCAAACTTCTTCATTAATAAGCAATGTATTATATTATCTCTGAGGAAGAATTATAAACCATAGGCAAATTGTTTCACTGTTATGAAACACACAACTGTCTTCTAAAAGCACCTTACTCAAGGGCGTCGAAACCGGGGGCCAGGGGGGCAAAGTTATTCCAGAAATTAGCATGTTTCACTAATTTTACCTGAGCATATTTCCGACTTTAGTGACCAGGCCCCTCCACATTAGAAGTCGTTGCGATGCCTCTGCTACTCGCAATGATAAAAAGAGACGTCATGTTTTTATCTCCTTTATAGTTTTACATTTTTTCAGAGAATGCAATAGATTCTCTCCGCAAAAAAGCCACCCGGTTCTTTTACTTGGCCTATGAAAAGTAGCTGTCACTGTTGTAGAAATACTTCTGTACTCTTGTGCTGTCTCTCCAGCACCTGCGTCATTTCATAGCTGAAATACCTATTTAACCTGTCCTAAATCTTCTGGAAGATTTAAATCCTTTAAAACCACCAGATCATTAACTTAAGTCGTAAATGCCCCAACCAGTTTTTAATTCCAACCGCTGTTGTTGATGGATTTGGACATTATAAGAAAACAGGGATTGGCTGAAAACCTCAAAGGAAATCGATGTGACACTGTTGATAATCTGGCTTGCTAAATCTAGAAGAGCAATGAATAAAACAACATGTGTCTTGTAATTATGAATATTATATCTGTATTCACAGCATCAACCGTTATTGCTATCAAAGAATCTGTTAACATGTAAGTCATTCACATATACTGTGGGGAGCAAGAATGATATCCCTTTGATCCAAGTATAACGAATCCGATAAGTTTTTGTACCATATTGCCCTATCGTCTACACGATGACGATGATGATTCCGATATAAAATCAATGATCAAATGAATCCGATACAGAATGAATACGGTATCGTGTAGATGCATGGATTCCATATGATTTCATACCTGATCGACAGAGAAGTCACATTTAATAGTAGTTTTCAACAAAAGAATCGATCAGGTATCGTGTAAACGGGGTATTACATTATTTGTCTATTGGTGTGTCTTCTAGATTAAGCAGGCAATAATCCAACGAATTTTCATCATTGCACAAAATCATAAATTGTGCACAGTGAGTTAACAAATTTTGCCTCGTTTTCACCTGACCCAAGGCTGGCTGTTCACCTTTTCCTCAAAGAACGAGGACGTAGAGTGAAAAAAACACCAAAGGCTGAGAAGCAAGCTTGGTTTCAAGAAAGTATTGAAACTGGGAACTTAACAGCTGATACAGAGGATAGCAAGGAAAAGTAGTTACAATGATGTTTTTGAAGATAAAAATTTTGATACTGTAATGATACATTTTGTTGTTATGTGACGTTACTATTAATCACTGCACAAATTCCAAATTATCAAGGCGAACTTCTATGTCACAACTGCATAAATTGTTATCTCTGCCACAAATATTATTTTTGCAGGTATTTTTGCATATATTATTTTTGCATGATTAGGTGGGTTGCCCTTCAGCATAGCTGGTTTTCAAGGTGACCTCCTGTAAAAAATACAGGCTAAAGTACAACTGTATAGAATACTAGTTATAATTACAATGCAATAATACTTACGAAAAGAATAGCTATTCTTTTCAGAACTATGAGTGTATTGTATTTATAAACTTAAAGAAAAATATAGGAACCAAATAAATGGCGGTATGCAAGCATTGTCTTTAGCTTCACTTTAAACGTTTGAGAAATATGAGCTGTTCTACAGTTATTTGGCAGTGAGTTCCAAATCGTATCGTATCCACCTGATGCAAAGCTGCTTTGCCCAAATTTCGTATTCATTCTTGGGAGTCTTAGACCTAAATTGAAATTAAGAAGCGTTCTGTTCATCACTATTGAAAACACTGGACAATTACTACCTGGGATTAAGCATTTTGACACAGATGCCAAATGCATTGCTCTGTTTTTGCTCTTGTTCTGTATTTGTGATGCGCAAGTGCCTAAAATAACTTAATTTTTTTGCCCAAGAATATAAGAACAGCTTGAGGATCAACATCGAAAGTATTATTATAAATTCACGATCAGCAAATCTTTCTATTCTATCTTATAAAATAAAAGGTTTGCATTTAGTCAGCAAATGGGGCCGGAGTAACCTGGGCAATATGCAACTTCAAGTTTTAATAGATGATGGTTAAATCTTGGCATATTAAAGGGAAGGAGGAGCAAATAATGGGTATACAATAGTGTAGAGCTAAATCAATAACGATGGAGGGGACTCATCCATGAATTAATGTATTTCACAACGAGACTACTCATTGTATTCTAAAATGAGGCTATTTAACAATGGGCCTCATTCAAACTAAAAAGAAGCTCGTTCCCAGTATTGAAACCCTTGCTCTATGACAAAGGTGTGGTGAGAGAAATTTACATAAAAAAGTGGAGACTTTGCGAAGAAGATGATCTAATGTCATGACAAAGTTAAACATAAGGAAGTCGTTGGAAGACCTTCTCTTTAAGAAAAGTGTCATCTGGTGATGTTCCCTATTCAAAAAACATGCAACCAGAATCTCTTCAGCAATAACTGTGTCATGTTTTGCTCTGAATCAGTGTTTGTTTGGAATAACTAGGGGAGTGTAGAGTACCCCGTCTAGACTTATTGTTTACATTTAGCACATGACTCATAGTGTAGCGTATATACTGCTATCACCAACCTTACACCCATTCTTAGGTAGTCGTTGAAGCCAAACTAAAGTTCTTGCTGAATGCAGTAAGCTAACAGGAGCTTGAGCTTTCAAAAATAGGAAAATAATAACTAGGGGGTTGAGCCCTCATGAGTCCTCAAGCTCTACGCCACTGAGAGTATGTGAATGTGCACCATCTCTTACTATATTGAGATAAAAGAATTAGTAGAGTGCATTGCTGAGGGTTCAAGCTACATCAATGTTGCGAGTAAAGTCCCAATACAAGCAGAGAGAAATAAGCCCAATCTACACCAGTTCCATAGATGACTTACTCTGAGATTTTCTATACTTTGAGTCAATCAAAATTGCTGACTTACCTTCCAGCTTTCGTGACTATCATTTCTGTTCCAAGAGCATTAAATTCATGCCATAATGTCTTCATTTCAAGTTCACATCTTATTAATGATGTTTGTGAGTCTAACCTTGGGATGGTTGCCTGAGATATCGGCCGTTCAAAAGAACATTCAAAATCAAGGTCCTCCGTAGCAGAACTTGATGATCGTTTCTCTGATCGCTTTCCCGTTCCAACGTACTTTAGTGTTTCTATAAAATGAAAAACAACAGATAATTTCAGAAAATAACTAATAACTGTTTTATAACGGAAAGTTGAGGTAAAAAGATCTCTTTAAATTATCTTCCGTTTCATTCGAGCTATTTTTGACAACTATTAAAGCTTGCAGCATTTTGACAACAAATGCCGCTCTGTTCCATTAACCTACAAATTAAAATTGCGATTTCCTGTTTCTTATAGGGATTGAGGCGTGGTTATGAAAGTTTGTCTTCATGGCCCCAACTATGAATGGGGTAAATTAGTAATGTTGAAAGTTTGCTTACTTTCAACCCTAGAGCCTGAATTTCTTTACTCTCATTGAATCACTTAAACAACTCCTTCTCATAAATCTGACTGCTTCACAACATTACATACAAAGAATCAGCAAGATCAGAGATGTACCAAGACTCTCCGTTGGGGGAAGGACGTTTTCACCATTTGACCAACTGCAGTTACTAAAAAACAAGGTCACGGTCAAAATAACGGCCAACTCTTTTGAAGCGTGACCGAATTTTTGACTACCTTTCTTGTAATTTCAAACATATTGGAGGCGTGACGCCCCCTAACGCCACACCCCATTAAACACAACGCTGAGCAGGATGATTCTTCAGGGTATTTGCAATATATACATCGAATCATATGATGAATAAATTTTGCTAGTGTCTGGTCCTGCTACAACATCCCTGTTTGGTGTAGTCACCCACCGCATTCACCATCGGGGGGCGAGGGCACAATTCCCCATGCAGGGGTCATCTTTAGGGGGCTCAGGGGGCGGAACCCACTTGTTAAAATTATTGTTCATGTTGGGGGGCTCAGCCCCCCGAAATTTTGTATCAATCTTTCTTTTCAAAGCGCATTGACCTTGCTTCCACTGTTCTGTATGGTACTACTGAAATGGATTTCCTCACTACTATATGGCTATTGAGATCTTTGAAGATTTTGGCTATACATTATATCACAATTAGACTAAATTATCATTTCTTCATCTTCAAAAATATGGGTGTGGCTGGAAATGGGCCACATCTACTTTCTGACATTGGACCTAGATCCCCCTTGTTAAAATTCTTAGAAATCACCCCTATCCCCATCATCTTAAGGTCCAAGCAGCCTCATAACGCCAAAAGCTTCAAGGTCTGGGGGCCTCATAAAGTAAAACAGCAGTAACTTTCCCAAGCTGTCTATACCCTGAAAGTGTTCTGCTCGCTTTCATCGCAGGGGGCCTCATTCTACTATCTTGCTCCTGGGCCTCTGAATTATATCAGCGATCCTATTCAACTCGGGACGGCTGACTTGCTGAAGTCAACCGCCATCGCCACCAACATCATGATCATCGTATCTATGGACTCTATGTATATCAGAATGGCATTTATTATGCTCATACTCAATCATCAATCACTAATCACTGAAATTATATCAAACTAACAATACGCTTTTGATATCAATGCCATAAATCACTTCCTTTACGCTAACCGTAATCTGGTAAAATGCCAAGTGTTAAGTAAATTAAAAGATTAATCGGATAAAGATTATTTACTGCTTATTGACTGATTCAATGATGGTTATGAAAGCGCTATGCGATGAAACTGTACAACCAGTAGGCATGACAGTTAACCAGTAGCATGGGTCTAAATAGGGACAAAACATATTTGCCAGTTGGCTTTTTAATACCAAATATCACCATTAGCCATTTTTTAGAGTAGTTGGAAACTTGACAAAAGCATTTGGCAGATTTTATATATATGGCATATTTTTGGCGTTATTCCGGTGCCACTTTTCATCTCTAATTGGGGGCTGCTCAATAATTGCGTCACGCAAAAACTGAAAAAAAGCAACATAGGGATAGGGGAAGAAGTAAAGAAATCTCATTCCTCTTCTATGCTTTTTTCAACTATACCAACAGCAGTAAGTGCCAATACAGAATTTTTAAATCAACAGGCAAGAATGAATAGCAAATATGTAATAGTCAGTCGTTTGTTCAAACTGGTCCCACATCAACGTCATTTTACACAAGGTATCCTATTCTACAATCGATTTCAGGAATATCACCTTACTAAGCCTCAAAGACTAAGTGAAAACATGTTTGTTGACATCGAACACAAACTTGGTGTGGCTGAATGAAAATTACGCTAAATATGAACATTTGAAATTAGGACTAAAGTACTAAATTGTCCTAAATATTACATGCCCCATCTAAACTCCCCATTCTGTAAAGTGGGATAGGGGTTGCTAAAACTAGAAAGCATGGTTTCATTCAACAACTTCACACGTTTAGGCTGTGTCAGAGTTCCTTCATGATGCAAAACCTCTCAGTAGAAAGAATTTTTGTCGTGATGCCACGGAATTGAATAAAGTATCACCCATACCACTGCTTAGCGTCACGGAGAATCACGAAAAACACGTAGAACTACCCACCCCAAGACATTCCGTAATTATTGAACAGCCCCGTAAGTTTCTGAATAATTCACAGGCCTGCTGAAAACAAAGTTCAAAGGAGAAGCTGGCACTATTATGTGCACTTTTCACTAAATTCACTTTTGATGTGCATTTTTCGCTAGCAATGAAAGTACAACACGCCCCTCAACTTCATTGCCTCCCAGATTGGAATTTTTGCTTTGAGCCTGAGATTTGTTCCCGCGCACAAAAGCTGTCAACCGAAATTGCAGCACTACAATTTTTGTAAAATTAGTATTACAGGCGCGTCAAACTCTTCTAGCAAGACTATTGTATACGTTACTCTAAGCCACTTAAGAAATACTCTCTGTCGCGTAAAATTCTTATCGAAGCTACTTGGAGTCGTGCAATTGCTAGGCCACGAGACAAATCCCCCTAGCATTATTCAAGGTTCCCAACCTGGATTACCTCTACGGAGGATTTTTTAATTTGTCATACTTTTTACAGGGTCTTTCCTAAGTACGAAACAGACTGGGGCGGAAGGGTTATTGTCAATTTTGACCGGAAAATGCTGGGCTACCAAATAATGTCCTGTTGTAAAGAGGGTAAATTGGTGTTCTCCATTTGAAGGCGCATTGGGGCCAAGAAAGCTACCCTTCGCAATTTTACAGTGAAGCTTGAATTCCCACGCGTAGGTCTGTTTTATACCTTATTACATTTCCTCAAGATTAGAGAGATTGGAGGGAAATCCTATGAATATATGAAGTCAGTTATATTAATTTCTACATTTTCATTAACATTACTTCCGAAAACATCATCAATCACCATCATCAACAATTTATTTATAGTAGCCAAAAGAAATTAAGTTAGCAGAATTATTGCTAATTAAGGCCTACTGGCTTAAAAAAATTAAAATTTACTACAAGTGTAAAATAAAAATTGATACATATCATGTCAGGTACCCAACCTGTTGTATATATATTTGCAAAGTCTACAGTTGCAGTTCTCACCCTTCCAACGTTTGATATGGCTTTTGAAAATAGAAAATGTGCTTGCTTGTTTGATTATATTTCGTAAAGTCGACCAAAGTCTATTTCTAAGGAATGATATAGTCTCAATTCTGTATGTTCTTGTATGAACTTTTGGAGCTGCGTGTCGTTACAGTGCCTTAAATTGTAACCAGTATTCCGCTCAGCGAAGATATCCTTCATGAAAGGAGGACTTAAGCCAGACCTTGTTTTATGAATTTCAGCCATAAGCAACTGAAGATTCTTTACGTGGATAGATACCAAATTTCTTTGCTCCTGAACAATTCACACTACAAAGGGTTTTCAATTTGAGTTCAACATTGGAGTTTAAAGTTTGCTTATTAGAAACAAGGATTTTATAAGGACTTTCTGTCTAAATGCAAAAATCTAAAGAGGTGCAAAGCTGTAGGTTATGTGACCCCCTGCCATTCTTCCACTTCTAGGCTAGGTAACCCCTTCCCGTCCTTCGTTCTGTCGCAGTACTCATGTAGTAAACTGAAATTTGCCCTAAACCGATAACAGCAACTAACAAAGCACCCTTAAAAATTTTAATTAAATATAAAAAATTGTCAACTAGTTTACGGAGTAGCACGAACCTGGGATTTCCTACTTACACTTACACAACTAGAAAGAGGGTAGAGATGATCGATGCTTTGAAGGATGGCAACAAGATTTGGAAAAACTTTGGTGGAAATATAACTGCTTGTGTCATTTGTCTCGTTCAAAATTTTTGCTACAGTTGCTATATTAAGCAATATGAGCTGGCACCAGTCCTCGAACACTTTAAACGTTGAACATCCTTTCAGCATGCAGGAGATCTTTGGTGGCCACAATTTTTCACAGCAACAAAATTAACGGTTGGTAAGCAAAACGTTCGCCCTTCCACCCGCCTATTCTACTACACTTTTTATAAGAAATAAGTTTAGAAGAAACTGAGGCTCAAATGGTTAAAATCTTAAGAAAATCGTAAACAAATGATGAGGCTCAATTTTCTAAAATTAAGTGTTTTTATAGGCAAAAATATCAGTATTTCGTCGTTATTGCATTCAAAATGTTAAAGATGGAATTCAAATTCATGTATACAATATTATTAACGATAGTGTAAACCATTCTAGACAGTTTATTTCTGTAAAAGTTAAGAAAAATTTAAGAAAATCTCAGGCTCAATTTCGGGAAAAGTGAAGAAAATTGAGGCTCAGGCAAAATGACGGTTTTGTTACAAAAAAAAGCGTGAATACCAAGGCTAATACTTGCAAATCATGTCGTTCCACGCTTCATCATGCACATCCCAATGTCAAAGCCCACCCCAACTGCAAGCAAGAAATAAAATTGCAGCTTCTGTCAGGGCCGCCAAGAGGGGGACAGGGGACAAATTGCCCCAGGGTCTCAAGTTTCAAGGGGCCTCATAACACTAAATGCATGAAGGTCTCGTGGGGCCTCGTAGAGTAAGTCAATGGTAATTTCCAAATTTAATTTCAGAAACTAAAATTTTCTGCTTGCAAGGAGCCTCATCTTCCTCTATTACCCCGGGTCTCTGAATTCTCTTGGTGGCCCTGGCATTTGCAATCTCATGCTCTCACTCAAGTCTGATAAGATCAGACTTGTGTTTTGCATATTGCTCACTTCTACAATTCCTTGAGCTGCATGAATTGCTAAGGTTGGATTTCATGCTGTTTGGCCCGAAGATCTTACGCGTGCACTAAGATGTAGGTTGGTGCTAGGAAAACTCCTAAGGGCCCCCAAGCTTTTCAGCCAATTAGGGGGCCCCTCAGAGATTTTCACGGGATAGGGCGCTTATTATTATTTGATATGAAAATAAGATGGGGCCCCAGTCTTACCGAATTTCTAAAGGCCCCAAGTTTCCGTTATATCACTGAAATCAGTGGAAAGAAGATTCTGGCTTTTAAGTTTTTAAGTAGTTATCGTGTGAAGATGGGTGGAATGGGGTCTCCTTTGTCATTGGCTCTGGTGCTGTACAGGCGTCATTTCTGGCGTAACTCACATTTTCGCTGGCGCACCTTGAGGGTATACTTTACATGGAATGCAACCTGGATGAAATCCTTGCAACTGAGACTACGCAGCACCAACCCAAACTAATACCAAAAGAAGCCCCCGCTAACATTTATTTCCATCAGTTTCCACGCCAGACGCCGACAATAAAGTTTAATGCACGATAAAAATTTTCGGGCCTAAGTGCATAGAATGCACTGTGGAAGACTAGGCTTTCTAGAAAAGCTGCCATTATCAGAGTGTGCTATTGGAGAAGCATTTGGTTCTTGTTGCTTCAATGTTTGCACAATTTATTAATATAAGCAGGTTTATATTTCTATTGGAGTCACCTGAGAAACTAGTGATAACTGTCTATAGAAAAATATAGAATATAGAAAAAAGGACGATGTGAATGAAACTGCACCACGTTTCTACTTCTTGCATTTTGAGGGCAGGTTTAAAGTACCAAGTGCGTTGATGGCAAAAGAACACTAACTCCAAAAGAAGACAAAATATCAATTGATGAACACGTCAAAAATTTCATTTATCCAAAGGTAGAATATTGCTTTTGATGGAAACAGAGCTATGCTGGCCCGTACAGACTGGTAGGCAAAGGAGCACTGCCTCCCCCCCCCCCCAATAATTCACCGAGACTGTATATAGAAGTACTCTACACTATACAGCTCAATCATTTCTCACTTGATTTCTCGCAATTGGAGCATCACAGCACAGATGTGTGATATGTAGCGATTCTGAAATTGTTGTGCGACAAGTCGAAACTTTTTTCAATCTTGGCGCAAGTGTTGTAGGAAATCAGTTTGCAACTTTGTTTCAATTCTTGGATTCGCCTTCTTCCTGCAACGATAGCGTGTAGAAAGCTGCCCTGTTGGATGACAGGGACATTTTGCCCGCCCCTTGAGTGCATTCCTAGCCAATACTAGATAGGGTGGTAGACTATGTCTCTTCCTTGGTGCGAGATGAGATATTTTACGCCTAGCATCGGCATACAACTTTTTCTTGCTTTAATCTAGATCGTCAAAATTTCATGACACTAGGTTGAAGGATCAATTTCTCCTTCTTAGCATGAAGATTAATGATGAAACTAACATTTTCGATTCTGCAAAATGTCATATTCCGACGCTCTAGACGGCGTTACATTGAAAATTTTTTCTGAGGACAAGCCCCCAGATCCCATTCTACAGCACGCTGTCTGTGAAATTACACTATTTTGGCACATGTTCTTTGGTTCGTTGACGCAGATATGTAACATACAAAAGCTTCCTCCTATTAACTAGACTTCTACATCTGTGCACCCCCACCCCATCCCCTTCCCAACCACGAGTTAAGCTGTCTACGGCCTGCTATGTGAAATATGAACACCGAAAGCTCTTCCAGCTATGCAATCTTGAATACAAATTACTGCAAAAAAGTTATATTACCTTCAAGCTCCTGTTCAATTTGTTGAGGAGTCATGCATTTCACAATGCAAGACCTCTTGCTAACGTACTCTTGAACATCAGCTTGAGTTGAATCCAGCAGTTGAGCAATCGAGAAAGCATTTGCTTTTGCAGACATGATGAACAACGATTTCATCACTTGTCTAATTACAGGGCTTGATCTTAATTGTCCCAATATGGGATCCGTGACAAACTGCTGGCGTACCTGGTAGAATAGGTTACTGCAAAATTGCCCAACTTCGCAAAACACCACAAGCTGCTTGTTATTTTGAGGAACTGCTGCTCAACAACTACATAATCGATGTAAGGCGTCAAGATAACACGATCTGTCATGACATCAGCTAGACCACTTCCCCTGCGGTTGCAGCGAGAGAGCAGGGGTCATTAGATATCCCCAGTGAATACCACTGCATGTGAGTGCTAAAATAGATTTGTGTCTAGCAACCTATTTAATCAGGCAGCTGTTTAATGATATAATTTCCTTTTTTGTCATTTTCTCTTATCAAAGAACTTTAGCTTTCATTTTCAACCTGACAGAGAGGGACAAACAATCAGCATTCAGTGCTGCCAAATTGGCCAATGATTGCAGTTTTAAGAAACCATGCCTTGAGGATATAGACCGGTTTTTTGTATATGAGACGCATATCAACACTGTCTTCCAATACACTACGAGGCAAGCAGCTCGTGGCAGCTTTGAGAGCTAGTACACTTTTTAAATACAGCTCGGAATCACTGAAATTTTCGAATAATTTCAGAATAATATAAGAATAGTCCTTCATCAAGAGATACTATTTCTGTGCATTCGAGCTACAATTTCTCGATTTTACCTCCGTTTTTCCCAACTCTTTGAGGCCTGGAGGGTGCCTCTGAGAGGACTTTAGTTCTGGCACGAGCATTTATGACCGGATGCCCTTCCTGACGTCACCAATGGCCTACATTGGGCCTCGAACCCAGGACTATGTTTACGATGAGTCGAGTGTATAGCCCCTAGGCAACGGCTGCATGCGATTTACAATACTGCTTTTAAAGTAACTTTTGCACTGTCGGTGCAACATTTCTAGTTCTGCTTTACTTATAAAGATATAAAATTACAGGTAGAATTTTGTATACTTACTACTGTTTTTAGATACGTTTTTGCACTATCGACAAAATATTTGTCATTCTGTTACACTTTTGCGTTGTTTTATGATGAATCAAGACATCAGCAAAGATTTTTAGAAGAATACCTAATTTTATGTTAAGTCTCAATATAATTGACTTTTTGTTTTGAGCATTTAGTTTACATTAACTTGCCCTCCAGTGTCAAAGGAGTATTTTCACCGGCAAATGAAAGCACTCCTTTGGTAGTCTAATGTTCGAAACTAGAAGTTTAAAGAACATTGAGGCTTAGCAAAAACTTAGGTATTCTTATAAAAAAGTTTGTCCCTTTGATATTCATGTGAAGTTACACGTCCTAAAACTGTTAAAGGGGGGCTGTTTTGGAGGAAATATATTAGCCACTCCCTTGGTCAAACCCATTTTTGGAATTCTGGCAATAATTTGCTTACCACTGCTGTACAAGTCAAAGCATTAAACGAAGGAGAAAGCCGGCATAGAGTTGTAGCATTCTTCTTTTATTGATAGGAGCGTACCTCTCCTCTACCTTCCATTCGCAAGTGTATAATCTAGAACTCTTCCAGCCTAACAAATGCTTGATAGAGAGGGGCTGAGCCCCCATCCCCTGAAAAATTGTCATAATTTTAGGGATCATGTGCCCCCTTCCACGATACGCCTGCTTTGGAATTTTAGAAAACTTTTAAACTAAGTTTAGGATCAAAAGTAAACAATAAGAATATTGTAGCTCAGCGAACACTTAAGTATTTTTATAGAAAAAAGAATGTATTCTTATAAACAGACGAATGTAATTAGATGCTTGTAAGCATGTTTGAGGTCTGGCCCCAGAGTCACCAACATACTTTTGACAAAATGTGCAGATGCAATCATGCTGCTTGTGCAATCACCTAAATGTGATAATTCTACGTGTCTTGAAACAAAATTATCTCCTGCTTGTGGAATGTCTAGGAAGTAGTTAAGTAGCAAGTTTTATTGTATGTGAAGTGCTGATTGATGGAATGAAGTGAAATATTTCCTGGAATTCACAAGTATTAATTATGAATGACAAGTGACTAATAATGAGTTTCTTGCGGCCCTTTCAATAAATAAACATTTTCCACGCTGTTGACGTTTTCTCATTGGTGACGTATTAGTCATCATTGCTTCTGGCACG
Source organism: Cassiopea andromeda (assembly GCA_018155075.1). Taxonomy (NCBI): domain Eukaryota; kingdom Metazoa; phylum Cnidaria; class Scyphozoa; order Rhizostomeae; family Cassiopeidae; genus Cassiopea; species Cassiopea andromeda. Next base: position 160,269 of record WIPJ01067540.1, on the reverse strand, counting down.
CAGGTTCTAAAGGCGGATTTCCACGAGGCGAATTATGCAACGAATTCGCGGCGAACATTTTGTAGGCGACTTTGTTTTTTGATTTCCACGCAGAAAAGAATTTTGGTGCCTCTTTCGTTACTGATAAGCTACATCATGGCTCCAAACGTAAACACGCTGCTATTATTTAGAAAGAGAATTCTCATTTTGGACTTGATGCTATTGCATCGTAAAAAGCAGAAGTCAAAGAAAAGTACTTGGGTAAGAAAGATATTCCAAGACCGTACCAAGAAAGGAGAATTCCACTTGCTAGTGAGAGATTTAAGCCTGCATGATCATCAGTATCAGTGCTTCCTGCACTCTCCTTGGTGTCAAGCGTCATGCGAAGCTTTTCGCCGCGAAGACGTAGAACTTGTTTCAACTTTTTCAAGCGCTCACTGTGAAAGCAAATTACTCAAAATGCGCATGCGTAGTTAAGTTTCGCGGCGAATTCGCTGTACAATTCGCCACGTGGAAATCCGCCTTTAATTTGTATTCCTTGGATTTTCATTACGAGTTACACCTGTGGTAACTAAGAATGATTTAATAATAATCTTAGACTCAAACTAAAATCATTTAAGACTACTAGGCTCAGCAAAAAGCAAGGTATGCTTATCAAAAAGGAACTGTTGACAATGATCTTTGACAATGATCTTCGACAACGATGTAGAGGGTTGCTGTACAAGACACAATTCACATAGATGCATCTATGAAACTTCTTCCCTACTTTATTTGTGCTTTTACCAATTTCATGTCACTATATGTGCAGTGAAAATTAAGGAACTATTAAGGAACGTTTAATACAACAATTTGATAGAAAGAGGTCCAAAAATAAGGAACTTCTTAGAAGTAGGCCTTTAGCTATGTTCCTTACAAAAACAAGTGTGCATAAGAAAAGGGGGCTTGAAAGCAACAAATCCCAGTACAAACAGGAAATTTTTTAGAAGTTGTTTTTGGGGTGTAGAATTTTCGTATTTTCAATACTTATCTTACAATGCATATTGCCTTCTGCTGCATTGCATACTAAGTTCTCTTCCATTTGCTCCAACAGATTGATAGGCCTTTCATCAATTTTTGCCAAACACCAGGCACAGCAACTCATCAAAAGGTCCCTTTTATTTGGTATCGATGAATTGCAATCAATGGTGTGTTCACCAAAGAATTTGCTCTGTTTTACGTCTTTCAATTGTTTTGCTGTTGCCTAATCTAACTTGTATATAAAACAAAGCCCCATATCATAATGATTATTTAATGCACTGCTCAGTCCTGTGATGTCGTTCTAATATCGTAAGAAGGGGGGAGCTGTTCGTGGAGAAATATTTGACCACACACCCTTAATTAGTGCAAATGTTGTTGACCACGCCCTCTTTATAGTTGTCAGTGCTTTATGTGAAAATGAATGCTACTAACCAGTACTGTTTCAAAAAGCGTATAAAAATCTAAAATAGTTGCAGTGAGGTAGTTAAAATGTTAGTATACCTTCAATAAGAGCAGGAATATTTGGTGAGATGAAAATAAGTTAATGCATGGCATAAAGTCGAGAAACTATTCTGACTGGGAGTGCTCCTTTTGTAGTAATATCTGGTCTTGCGACCATAAGTAAGAGAAAGAAACACTCTTCAGAGGGGGCTGAACTCCACTGAAATACTCAAAAGTTTAAGAAGGGGCTGAGCTTGGGGTGTTGTGGAAGTAAGCTTGGTGGCTCAGCCCCCTTGTTAAATGGATGAGAGGTTTTGGGGGGCTGAGCCTCCTTTCATCCAACATCTTTTAAACTAGATAAGCAGATAACTACTCATTTGCCAAAGGATAAGAAAGGAAAATAGAAAAAGAATACTAAACCTTATACTCTCTTTATTCTTCTTCTAACGCTTTCAAATACACTGGCTTGACGTGCGAAAAATGGGCGAAGTTAAAGCCGTTGTCTTCATATTTCCTAAAACACAGCCTCCTTGTTACAGTTTTAGGAGGACACCACTGGACTGAACCCCCTGACCCACTCCTCCACAGCACGTCTGACTCTGTCTATATGTATGGCATTGAGAAGAGAATCTACTTCAGCATATTTTGCTATGAAGAGCTTCCCTCAAGGGCTAATTCTTTTAAAGTTCCACATTTATCAACCACTTTCATTACATTATAGCACTAAAAGGTTTTTAATGCTTCCTTGATGTTAATACTAGATCCTTGATGCTAATTATATATATATATATATAT
>WIPJ01067540.1:83866-145758 GCA_018155075.1 Cassiopea andromeda | reverse complement strand
AGTGTGTGTGTGTGTTTGTGTGTGTGTGTGTGTGTATGTGTGTGTGTCGCCATTGAAAGGATTGTATCTTGATCTTGTATAGCTTTGCAATACTTTCTCGTTGGCCCTCCTTGTCTACAACTCTCATTTATCATTTCCGATCGTGTAGCAACAACTTTTCTAGGACGTTCAATTGCTGAATATACCATGTTATATTCGCGGCAGTGTTGAAAAGTAGAAATTTGTCTTCATTTAACTTGGAAGCTTTTCCTCCAAATGTCTGAAAGTATTTTCTGTATACTTTGCCAGTATCTGGATCGTGAGAACTGCAAAGAAATTTTAGAATTTTGGTTGATGGCGGAAAGTTTTGAGCAGAACATTCACCAAAAGATGGTCAATGAGACATATGACATAACTGAAGCTGTTGATGATGCAATGTCTATATATGAGAAGTAAATAATGACTATTTTCAATGCTATTTCAATGCCACTTTGCTGTGGATCTCACCGGATTGTATCATAGCATATATTGCCATAGTACTTTGACCTACAAATTCTTTCAGTATTCCCATTAGAGTACCTTTTTCCTTCATGCTGTTCATTGTAATATTTTCTGCAGGAGAATTGATGTTTGTGTTCACATTATGTGTCGTTTTCATAGAATAGCTGTCATTTCATAGCCTGTGTACAGACTCAACTGGCTTACTTGACCACAGGTAAGTTGAGTTGAAGTCAGAATCGTTTCTCCTGTTCCAAACGATTTCGACTTCAACTCAACTAATCTGCGTTCAAGTAAACCAGTCGAGTCTGTACACAGGCTATAACCAATACAGGTAACCAATACAGGTAACCAATACAGGGTTCTCTGTCCGACTACTGTTGTCGGTTTCGATAGACTTCTCTTGTCCCATATCTTATTTCCTAGTGCTCATGTCTCTCCCTTGGTTCAATTTCAATCTGTTATTACTACGAAAGTAAAGTAATCTTAGCTAGAAGTATTAATTATTCCAATTTAACTTCTTTCTGTTGAGTCTCTTTTACCCAATATTGTCATTCTTCTCCAACCTTTAATGTTAATTTTTTGCTTCACTCTCTATTTCGACTCCATCGCTATTCCATTTATACTTTGAAATTCTATTTTCTTTTTTAAGGTATTTTTCTATGCGTGCAAAACACCAGATAATAAAAGACGATAAATTAAGGATTTTAATTGAAAACAATATTTGCCGAGAAGATGGCCCGCAACCCAACTGCTTTTGTATACCGGTGGCATTTGCTTGGACGGTCCTCAAAGAAGTACGTATATCATCTGTAATATCTGTCTATTCCCCTTTTGCCTGTATATTTGCTAGTATAATACAGAGATATAAGTACATTTGTGATCTTCAGATCATTCGCCATCAAAACTCTGCAATACTAATTTAATCAACCCCATGATTCCATGGATCACATGATTGTAGTATTTCATCATCCCTACACTATTTTATTACGCATGATTTCTTCTGTTTGAGAATGTTCTGACAGTTCTTGCACAGTTTTTAAGTGCAGGACGCGTTAATCAAAATGATATTGTGCATTGACTTACGCAACGACTTGGAAGCCCACAATTCTTAGTTATTTCTCTCCAGAACTTGTCGTTATTTTTCAATTCACGAGCAATTTAAAGCTGTCTGTGTCATTCGCAATCCATATTGCTGGTGTGACATTGTAATATATAAAGCATTATTCGTTATGTTGATACAGCACTGCGAAGGAGCCATGATCGTTGTTGTTGTTGTTATACAAGATACATTTTGGGAATGCACTAAGCAAGATATAAATATAGTCGTACTTGCGTAGTTTATTAAAATGAATTTGATCCTCAAGAATTAACAGACACGGTGAGTCACATATCTGAAAGACAGGCGCGTTACAAGTGGGATTCTTGGGTGCAAGACCTAAAGGCCCCAGCAATTAAGAATTTCATAAATACTGCTACTAGATAATCTTTTGTTTTATCGGCACAGTATTTGTTGTCTACTCTTCTTTTGTATTGCTTTCTAATAAAAGAAGACGTCAACAAAGACTTGAATGTAGTCTTGTGATTTTCAGGCAAAGTTACGTCTTGGACAATTGAAAATAATTTAAGAATAATCTTAGTCTCAAAGTTAGAAAATTTATGAATTTTGAGGTTCAGCGAAAAATCTAACATTCTTACAAAAAGAGTTTATGTGCTGATGGGCGCCATAAGGAGTTCTCTAGTTTTTTTTCTATTTACTTTCTATATAGCATTTTTGTGTCACAAAAGGTAATTGAAATCAGCCATTGTCACTTTAAAAAATGAGGAAAAAATTTTCATTCTGCTTGTAATCCTTGATGCAGGAAGTTTTATTATCTTTCCTTCAAGCATACTTATCGATTTACGAAAGAAACTAAGCACTTCTTGCAGCTTCTTGACTGGCCTAGATATTTCTGTGTTCTAAGTGGAGCATTTTAGTCTCCGTGATCTATTCTAACACTTGTAGGATAGTTTTCTCTGTTGCAGTCACACAAAATTGTGTGATTTAGCTTCTAGAGTTTTCTTCCTTAACTTTACGCTGTTTTCAGTGCTTTCTTTTGCAGAAAAATTGTCGAAAGACGACTTTTAAAAATATAGTTCTTAAAACCTGATTTAAGAACATCGTAAATATCTCTATTTTTCTTTGCTTTAGCAGCCAGGCTTCTTTACATGTTGCTGATTTTGTGTACTCCTGGCTTTAAGATAATTTTTCAATCACTTAGTTAATTCAATTCAATGACTTGTTTAATTTATTATGCAAAGAGTTAAAAGTTTATAATTCAGAATTGTATCACTTTGAACATCCGCAGAATTTAAAATGTCAGAGTAGTATGCTTTTCTTTTTCTGTGACGTCGTTCTTCACTATACCATTGTTTTTAGTAATGCATTGCTCTTTCTTTGATATGCTTCTACGTCAGGACTGCAATCCATGCCATTACATTATTTTTAACGTAATGTGTTGTTCATTTATGTGATGTTTAGTTCATACTCTTATATTCTTACAAATAAAGAGTGTACACGTTTTTTTAATGAGAAACAAACGTTTTGCCTTCAGTCTCAATGTTTCGTAATATCTTGTCAAATCCAGCCTTAAATGTTTCTTAAATTTAAAGATTTCCAATGACAATAGCAACCCAGAACAGGTAACTGTGATGTAAGAAAAAGGATGTTCAGGTTTTGTGAGGCATGTAATGGATATTAATTCTATTTTCTTTCCAGTATCATCAAAAATTTACTTGTAAAAACAGTTTTTTAGAGTTATCATTTGAAACTCAGCCTGCCTATTCACCTAATTCCAGCCCCATGTTTCCTATAGACAAGTTTCTTATAAAAAAAGCGTGTATTGTGCAAATAAATAAAGTTAGCATTGGTCTGCGCCTGCTTTTCATATCTTACTGGTTTTGCGAAGTTATTGTGGCACAGCAAATAATAATAGCCTGATCTGATGGCTATTCAGGGGCTTCGAAACTGGGAAGCACCGGCCCCCGTCCACTTTTTTCACAAAAATAGCATATTTCACTATTTTTACCTGAGCTTATCCCAATCTCAGTGACCAGACCCCTCCACTTCGACGCCGTTGCTATTGCGTTGCTTCTTTTGGTTTTGTTTAATGGTAGCATGCCCAACACATGTCCCAAAGCCGGAAGTAATGCTATCGGCCTCGTGTTGTTGCATGATAACAGCAATGTCTACCAGGTTACATATTGGACTATTGCCACAAGCATTTTTTTAATCGTGTGTAATTTCTATGCCCTCAACTTACTTTGAATAGTAATTGGCCTAAGTCCGTCTTGAGCCAAATACCATAATTGTGTCGTGAATATTTCATGTTGCCGTCTGCCCAAAAATATGTTAATGATGATATCTTATCCTAGACATGTTACGTATGCCGTAAATGACCGTATAACCACGCGGAGCGCTTATTCAAAACTTCGCCTTTGATTCGGGGTGGTTACTCGAGTAGGGGCGGTTTTTCGGCAGATGCGCTTGTTAAATATTGCTCGGTATAGGTAGCCAGAACACAAATTTCAACCGTTCAACACTTCTTGTTCACTATAACTAGATGGAAAAGCAATACTATGCAGTTACAATGTCCACTTTGTCATCATCAACGCCTCTCCAAAAGAGTTTCAAAACGAAAAAATAACTATATTCATCTTTACTTGACCTTTAAAGAATTCAAAGTTGTAGGGTGGCCACACTTTGAATAATATGTATAATGAGCAGCATAGTTATAAGGCTACATTGGAATACTTATGTTTTTGTTAGACTCTAGTAAACACACTTAAACCAGTAGAATCGTTTGGAAGGAGAACTCTCTCCTGCATAAGAGGGAGTGGTTATTCGACAGGGGCGCTTATTGCTAACTTTTGCTCTTTACCCGGGGAGGTTATACGGGTAGGGGCGGTTATTAGAAACTGGGCGGTTATTCGGTCATTTACGTTATAGATGTACACGATTAGCAACATCTAAAGTTTCAATGTGAAAGTTAATTTCATAACTGGCATCATTTAATAGCTCAACTGCTGGTACACTGGTAGCCCCATTCAAATCTATTGACTGATATTTGGTACCAGTTGAGTGACTCTTCATTAGCATAATGAGCTAGATAATCGAATATTTGTAATGTCAATGTTTTTCGAAGAAACGAACCTCACAACACGTGGTTGCATTTGACGGGTCTTTTTTGTTGAATGACAGATGTTTCTTTTGCACAACTTTTCATTTATGACGCTAACGTACTCATGTCTAAATACGAAACTGCTGCTCCTGAACTTTGCTTTATTTTTTTCTCTGCATTGACTCATGATACAATTTTCCTTTAATAAGAAATTAATTTATAAGAGAGTAGTACTCAGCTGCTAAATAACGTTAAGAAGTTCAATGTTGGATTTTTGAGACTTAAGAAATGCTTTTAAAGCTGATGTATTTAAAACTCGATTTATCTGCATGTATGTGAGATTAGCTACCCTCTAACAGCTTTAACTTTTGTTATTTGCTAAGATTTATCATCATTTCAAGCGTACATGGAGCTTTTTCACTTTCCATATATGTGCATGCGCAAAACATTGGAACTTAAAAAGTTTTTCCAAAGAAACTCTTAAGAGAGTTTTGACACCGGAATCGTGATAAAGTTAGAGAAGTTTCAGTACTGCACCAAAAAACTTTCTCATTAAAAGTGTATTCATTTTCGTCCTCATTAGCAAAAAAAAATGAAATTCTTGTACTCGTAGCTAGCTTCACTTTTGTATGATCTTATATCATTTTGCTCTAGTGTTGGTAGCATCTCCCCTTGAAGTATCATCTTGCGACGCCATCTTGGGTGCATACTTTTGATATGAGAATGTCTAGCTTTTTGCTGACCCTCAATATTCTTAAATGTTTCTGGTTTTGAGTCTAAGATTATTCTTAGGCTACTCGTTAGTTTCAAAGGTGTAACTTCGTCTGAAAATGAAAGAAATATATTCAAATATTTGCTGATTTCTTACTTTATCATAAAGCAAAGCAAGGTAGCTCAGCCCCCTTGTTAAGATTAAAGGTGCTTATGGGGACTCGACTCCCTCCATCAGGTATATATTAGGCTGGATAAGCTCTCAACTACAGTTTGTTTTAAAAAAACCAGTAAAATTGAGATTCAAGCTGGCCGTTCTTAATTTTTCCAAAAATTTTGAGGCTTAATTGTTCTTAATTTGTTCCTAATTTTCCACCAAATTTTAGGCTCGTATTCTTATAAAATTGTTCTTGTAGAAAAAGAGTGTATGCAGAATGTTGAGATAAATATACAAATGGACGTGGTCAAAAGGCATGGCACATATGTATCCTGCAACACAGCCCCCACTTCTTACATTGTTAGGACGGCCCTCACGGGCTTAAGCCATTGTTTATTGGGCCTGAGAGAAGGGGGTAGAATTAAAGCGTATGAAGCATAAATAAATATTAACTAAATATTTTTTTAAAGAGTAAAGTTTATATGAATATTCAGACTCAGAATCGCTGAAATTTAAGAATAATGCAAGGCTCAAGCTTAATCAAGACTGGAAATTTTAGTGTATAGTACTGCTTACAAATTGGCTTTTTCCCTATCGATTGAACATTTATTTTTCTGCTCCACTTTTGTTTTGCTTTATGATAAAGTAAAACATCAATAACGATCTGGATATAATACTTTGATTTTCAGATGTATTTACACCTCCGATATTTAAGAATAATTTAAGGCTCAAAACCGAAAAAATTTCAGAATATTGTGGCTCAGCGAGAAATTAGGTATTCTTTTAAAGAAATGTGTATTTTAATTGCACTCATAGCATTGGAATTATGCCACTTTCATTTCTTGTTTTAGATATTTTTTGAACGTTTCCTTGTAAGTGATAATTACACAAAGTTGATTGAAAACATTTGCAAGAACTCGGTCCATCGCCCACAGCTTGATGAACCCTCAAGCCTCACGTCGTCATATTCGCACAGTGAATCAACAGAGTTTTTACCAGCTGCAATCTCCATGTCAGATTTCCTCGACAAAGATGCAGATGACTTATGGTATAGGCCAGACGCAGGGTGTGTATAATTTTTACAGTTTAGTGCTTTTTTGTATCTAATATTGGGCTTTGGGAGTATCAACGCTGGTTTTTAGAGTACAGGATCCCTCTATCATCGTTGTCATATTTTTGCTTACATGCAAAACCTAATCTTCTTGCTTTGTTTTCAGGAATGATTGCTTATAATTTTGTTTGTTGGTTTATAAGTAGCTACCACAGCTTTGATGATGCAAAGCGCCAATTGGCGTTATGAAATGGGTTATTCTTTCTTTAAGAGTACTGCTCACCTATATTACTACACAGGCTTCGACAACTTTGTTTTATTGGCGCTTGATCCAGGCTCTGTTTTGGGTTCTTTACTTCTGAAATGTCAAGTCTCTTCGCATTCTAAGATCCATTTGTAGTGTTTCGCCAATAGAAGTACATTTATAACCAGGAGAGTTCACTGATATACACTGTTTTTTTATAAGAACACAAGCCTGACATTTGATGGAGAATTGAGAACAAGGCTGAAGCTGAAGCCTTGTCATAAAATGTATTTCTGGAAAACGACGCAGAAGCTCCCCATAAACATATGGACATGAATTGTCCTTTCCTTGTTAGCTTGAGGAGAATTGACAGCCTTGTCACTTGTCGTCAGATTTTTACGAATTAGGCCCCGTTTACACGGGAACGGTTCCAAGTGGAACCGTGCTAGTACGGTACGAATAGGCCTAGCGTTTACACGGGAACTGATGAAACCATTCCAGACAGAACAGCTAGCCGTACCAGAACGGGTGCACCTTGAAAGTAGATGGAACCGAAGCAAAAAGTTTTCGTTTAAACCCAGAACCGTTCTCGTCAGTTACGCTTAGAAACGAGGCTAGTTAAAATTCGACTGACGATAACTGAAGATAACTGAAAAATGCTCTCGAAGAGAATTGTGTAAGGTTTCGAAGAACAAGTGTATGGTGGGAAAACTTTTCAAGAATTTTTCTTATTCCTGATGAGTGGAGAGAGAGCCTGTCGTTTGGAACTGTTCATGCGTGAATACATGGGATAGAACGGTTCTGTACAGAACAGTTGCAAGATATCGTGTAAACGGGAAACCTATGCGTACCTACGCGGAACGGTTCTATACAGAATCATTCTAAAGTTCGCATGTAAACACAGCGTTAGTTGCCCTTAATGAAACTAGATATTGAGCTATCAATGTCCATTTATAATTGTTTATGAACCTTTTTCAACAAAATAGATTGATGTACAAGAGAGGCCGTCTCGGGTGTAACAATTGTCTAATGGGCGCTCAATCAATCAATCAATCAATCAAAACATCCAATGTTGTCTTGCATATCGTCTTTCCATTTATTTCTAAATTGCTTACACCCAACTACTTTAGGAGCAAAGTAAGACCAATTCAGCCTCAAAGTTGGTGAAAATTAAGAACAGCCAGCCTGAACCTCAATTTTACTGGTTGTTATATAAGAGTGTATCTATGGTCACGATGCTTGATAATCTATTTCTGATTTGCTGGATAAACTGAGGCGTATCATGAATTTACGTGCCTTTTTCAGTAATTTCCCACACAAATTTACATATGTGTATTCTTGGTCCATAACAAAGTAATTTAAAGGATCAAAATCTTTCCTTTCCTAGATTGTTACAACTTGAAAAGCGTGATCAATTTTATTAATCCTACATCATTTCATTTGTCTGTGTTTACAGTCTATCAGACGGAATTGTCATTTTCCGTAAAAATTGTTCCGCCGCGTAGACGGAAATCATATTTTGATTCTCATTAGAAACTGAAAACACAATGTCAGCTGTTTCTTTCGTATCTAATTGCCAACCGAGTTTAACAGATCGTTTTTCAAAAATAACTGTTTTAAGTTCATTTCTTTACTGACCTGTAAGAAAGTTAGCCAAGGGATTGGGTCAATTATTTTGATGGGTTTGTATTTAGTTTGGTGGTTCGTACTCCACCTGTTTCGTAAAGAGCTGAGAAAACTGTTATTGTCTTCTGTTTCACACAAACGCAAACACAAATATGAATGCAAACACATTGAACAGCTTTTTTGCTGTTGCCTGTTTGTACAACGGAAGGATGAAACCCAGAATTTTACAGAAACACTATTATGCACACCCATAAAATCATATCTTGATATCAAATTATTTTACAGGAATCTCATTACCGTTTAAGCCACCTTGAAGCATTAAAAGGGAATGTTGGGGCAGTGCAAATGTACTAAATACGTGCTGGCTGGTTAAGCTTCTCTTATACTTAGACCTTTCGATTGAAATAGTACGACTTCAGTTGATTTCCAGCTTAAGCCCGGGATACACGCTCGATATTCAATTGTAATCTGATACAATTTTTTTTTATAAGTTTAACTTCTATAAATGTTTTTGAATTATTAAATTTTTTATAAATTTATAACTTTCGCAGACTGGAAATTGACTTGCGAATTATTTCTCGCGAAATTCTTCGCTCAAGCAATTTCGCGAGAACAATTTTGCCGAGCTTTTTCTCACTGAAAATTGGCCTTTAGGTGCTTTCCATATCTGAACAAAACCTCTGTTTATTTCTTCCTAAAATAAATCTAGAACCTAGATTGATATATTATTTTATTGGAAGCTTCTTCAATTTCCCTTTTTTCCAGAAATGTAATTTCACTTAATTGTAAGACGTCTACTTTACCACCTTCCATTAAGCTGTTTTGGAACTCTCTTTCAGCCGCCTTGCAATGGGCTACGTCAACCCTCTAGGAGTCTTTGTCACTGAACTGGACTCACCAGAATTTGAGGACAAAAGTGAGAAGTCGTCAGGTATTTCTGTCTTTTTCTAACGTGAAATTTTATGGCGTGTATACCACTTACTTATACTGTCCTCATCTCTTTTCCTTGCTGTGGATTTTTGTTATTTTCAATTCTCTTTGCCTTTATGAATTTTTTATTCACAACTTTTGTAGCTTATTCCAAAATTTAGTTTAGGCATTATGCTTTTTGATATGTATGATAGTAATAATTATTTTAATTGAAAGTTTCGAGGATATCTTGTAATCGAAGAAAGTGTAGGACGAAATAATTTAGGATGTCAAATATATATATATATATATATATATATATATATATATATATATATGCTGAATGGAGATTATTATTATGTTGTTAGCATCAGTGCCAACGCATTTACTTTCAAGAAATTTTTTCTTTTGTCAAAATTATTTTTATCATTGCTACTTAGCTTCCATGTTCCTCTCGTTGCTATTTAGCTTCCATGTTTCCCTCATCGTTCTATGGCGTTTTTGTTATGTTTATGTATTCAATTGGAATTCAGCCAGGGAGTCAACTATCCAAAGACGGAAGAATATCTTCAGTGCATGAAAACAAAAGGATGTTTATATAAGAATAGTCTTTTGATTATCTTCATAATAAAATTCAATGTACTTTATACATTAAAAATCCGGCAGTTTTGCTAGTTTTGGGGTATTGATTCTTCCAACGGCGCGGTATGTGCAACTTGGCTGCATGTTTTTGTGTAAAAATTGAAGATTACCAGCTATTGTTTTGTTTTCAACCATTGAAAGCAGTCGTTTTCGAGCAGTTGTGGACACTTTAGGGGTGATGGAGTGCTCGCTCCCAATATTAATTTATCCATAAGCATAGACGCTGCTTCGTGACTTCATATAACACATTCAAGTGGCTTTCAAGGAGAGAGTATAGCATAGTAAAGTGTAGTATTGTATAGTATAGTATAGTATTATATAATGTAATATATAGTATAGTATACTATGGTATAATATAGTATAGTGTAGTATAGTGTAGCATACCATAGCATATTATAGTATAGTATAGTATAGTATAGTATAGTATAGTATAGTATAGTATAGTATAGTATAGTATAGTATAGTATAGTATAGTATAGTATAATATAGTATAGTATGGTATGGTATATTATTGTATAGTATAGTATAGTATAGTATAGTATAGTATAGTATAGTATAGTATAGTATAGTATAGTATAGCATTGTATAGTATGGTATGGTATAGTATAGTATAGTATAGTATAGTATAGTATAGTTTAGTATAGTTTGCTTATTCATCAACTAATTGGTAGTTACGTTAACTAATAAAGGAAATCAAAAAGGTTTCAACCTAATAGTTCACTAGATAATGTGTGTCACTATTAGACCTGGCCAAGTACATTTCTAAAAATCTGTAATGTTCCCATTATCGTTCCTTTTTGGCACAATTTCATTGCATTGGTTCCTTGCTTAACAAAAAGTTCGCATTCTCCTATTATGATGTCATACAGTTTAATACTTTTGACACCATGATGTCTTTTCAATTCAGTTGTTACTCTATCTGCTTCAAATTGAAAATCCCAATGTACTTTTCATCTGTTATTTTCCTTAATTTTTTCAACATAATCTTCCTTATACCACTGCAATAGACCTTCAAACCCAAACTTTTGGAGCAGGTAGCAGTCTCTGTTTTTCTTACACGTCCTATACATGGCCTCATCTTGTTGTTCTTTCAAAAGCTCTTTTCTGATGGTCTTCACAGATATTTCTTGTTCGTGTAATGCCTTTACCCTGCTCTTAGTTCAAGATGTTAATATAGTTTAGTATTATATAGTGTAATTTAGTAAAATAAAGTATTAAATATATTACATGTTAACAAGCGTTGCTGGTTACTAGTTATCGTTTTATTTTCAAGTCTCAAAGCTGGGAAGAGCAATGAGGAATCTGCTAAGCAAAGAGACTGAAGAGGTAATGATTTTTCTCTTTTATAGCTAAAAATTACTTTATCGCAACATCTATAGCAAAATTTGACTTACACATTTCCTACACTTTAAACAACAGGTGTCATTGCTCACACTAAAATGGTTTTATGTATTACTGCTCGTGTTGGATAAACATATCCTTCAAATTCTATGTCAATTCTTATAACTAAATACTCAGTTCTAAAAATTAAGCTGTTTCTTTAGCTCTTTTTTGAGTTTCTTGTTGGTATCATAACATTTGATAAGTACTTTATGTTATCTCATAAGTAGATTGTCTGAGAAAAGCGTTTTTCCTTCAAGCACATTATACGCAAAACAATTTATGATTACTGATGCTTCCTTATAGGAGCATGTTTACTGCACATTTAACCGAATTACCCATGCTTACTGCACGTTTAGCACCACGTTTCCAGGAAATCTGGTGTCTAAGGCCAAGTTACACTATGCCGGATTGCTATTGGGGCGTTGTGGTATCCATACCATATTGGGCTTGAAACTGCACTAAAACGCTTCCATCCGGTAACCAACACTCTAGCAAACGTCGAGAAATTACTCCGCCACGGAGGTGGTATGAAAATCACAACGATCCACATTGGTGCAAAGCTACGGAGAGGAAACACAACGCTCTCTTAGTGTAACTGTTGCGTTGAAGATCACAATGGCATGAGAATGAAACCTCTAAATCTTTGCAACAGTAGCAATTCCCGAACTTCTACAGGCTCTTAAATTCTGTGCTTTGTTTCTTGAAAATTATGAGCTTGCCTTACATTGTTAATTGGAGTCCTTTCGTGAACGATTGTGTAATTTTATCTTCATTCAGGAAAAAGAACGAATTGCATTGGAGAAAGCGCAGAAAATTGTTGAAGACATAAAACGGCAAGCAAATAGGCGCTGAATTTCGTTGAAGTTGTCATCGTCACCTTAAGTTATTAGTCTGTCATCAGTTAGAGACAAAAGATAGTCTATAAGCTAGTCTGTAATGAAGTAATTTTGTATTGATTTCATGTTATGATTTCTAGTTTCCTGTATATAGAAGCCATACTAGATTTCGAAATCTTGAAGTCACATTTAATCTGATTACATTAAAGCTCTTATTGAGGCAGGTACTGCTGGTGATGAATAGCCCTATGTTATACATAGATCTTCAGCCATTTTGTTCCTTTATTTTGATGCTATACAATAGACTTTCAAATTGTTGCAGATATTCTATTTTCCCCATCTATTTCCAAACTGATTCCATCTTCAATATCACCGATTTTTCAAAACGTATAATCTTAGCAAACTTTTACACAGTTGTGGAAACCTGTTTCAATAAAGGGTTACCTATGTCCAATATTGATAACCTGCAATATGTTGATGAACTACAATAAGGTTCTACGATTCTGGCATGTTTTTTAGAAAGCAATCCATATGAAGATTTATAGGAAGTATTTTCACAATTCTTGTGGAATGTAGCTTTTCATGCAACTGCTCTTACCCTATTTGTGCAGCTAAATCGGTGATGGTATTTGCAGAAGTATACCTCATTTTTTTGTTCCAACTTTCTTTCTGTCCATGTGTCATTGGACAAACTCGAATTAGTTTCTTTGCTTTGCTATCGAAAATAAAAATTAGCTAAAGTATTTGCATGGTTAGCATTTTATTAACAAGCTACATTGTTGTAATCGCATGTATTTCTGCTCGCAGAAGCTCCTAGAAGTTCATTTATTAATTCACAATTATGCTGCTGTGGAGATGATTATTTTGATTTTTTATATGTTTGATTAATCGTTGTAGTTTTCATGGGGTTTCAGGAAACTCCCTTCAAACCAGAGAAACACTATGATTAATGTAAAAATGTAAAAAATATGGTTATAGGCAACTATTTCTTAGAAATACCTTCTCACAATACTCTTTATAGTCTTAAATTTATTAGCTTAATAAGCATTTAAGGCCATTTATTTTGTTTTCTCTATGATCATTAAAACATTGCCCAATAATATTTTTTTCAAGTCAGTGTATTTTGGTTTCATTGATTTTCATCAGGTTGCTAGGTTATTGTGCACTGCTATGGCAATTAGTTCTTGGGGGTTTTAGCTTTTGATTGCCAATGTTGATACAGAATAATTTCATATTTTTTCAATGATGCTGCCATTGATTTTCTTGAACTGCATTAGTATTTCTCTTAATTTAACAATGGAACTATGGCTACAGAATACTTCTAGGAGACTTTTTAAGCATGCTTGTGTAGGGGTGCCGTAGAGGGGGGTGAGCACTTTGTCAAACTTAGGGCCCCTTCCTGCTTTTTCGGAATGCACCTCTGTGCTTTATGCGTGTATGGGTGATGAAGCCAGGAGAGGCCTGGGGCTATATCTTTCGTACTTGTTTTATAGAAACATGAGTTTCCTTTGGCGGAGCAGAACAAACACGTAACTGGTTAACATGTTCTGGGGGTGGGGGCAGAACCGGTCTGTAGAACTACTGAGGAGGAGCAGAAGTCTTATTTTCTTATGCAAATCTCCAGGTTAATAATTCTGTTTGGGGGCAAATTTACTTAAAATTGTTCGTTTGGTAGAGCAAAAGCCACGCCAGCCCTACTTAAGATATGTCCGACCGCCCTTGAATTTAGAATTACTTCATCAATTTACTTTAGATTTCTCTGCTGCAGAGCTTGATGGCCTCATGCTACCCAGTTGCAAGACTTTCATCTGCTGGGGTTCATTGTATTAGTATCTGTGAAAGAAACCAATTCCTACTACCAGTTTTGTCTCTATACCATTTGACAAAAATCGATTATCTTACTATGATCATCAATGTTTTTTCCTAATTAGTATTTGTCTCTGTGAATGGCTATTCCATGAAAGCAGTTATTTTTTTCACTCCTTGGGATGTTTTGTCGTCCTTGCAACTATTAAGTGAGAGATTTTGCAAGTGCTGAGCAACACTTTTTATCAAAACAACTTTATAAGAGCACAAGGCTGAAATTCTATCTATAGAACGAGGGTGAGAATTTCCCCAAATAAGATACTAAAACTATCGATATCTGGAGTACAATGGAGTTATTGTTACCACTTGAATCAAAGCTGTAAAGTCCATAGAGTGGTAACGTCTGAAGAAAGCGTCCTCGCCTAAAAAGCCATTTTCTTGCCATCATTTTGAGATAGCCTCGTCACTTAAAGCTGTAGCCTCTTTCCAAATGTATTGGCTGCATTTAGCGCGAAAAATCGACATTTTTCAGTCACATACGGTTTTTTCTTTTAAAGTTAAAGTTACGAGGTGTAAATTTCTCTTTATTTGATGGAAAATTTAAAAAAAATTGAGAAAAAACCTGAGGCTGAAGTACTGTTGTCGAATGTATTTTTGATAGCGATGCATAAGCTTTCCACTAGCATATAGACATGAAATGTCCTTTCCTTGCTAGCCTGAGGAGAATTGACAGCCTTATCCATTCTCATCTTTCATTATCACGAATTAGTTGCCCCCTTGTGAAACAAGGTGCTGCGCTAACATTGCATACTCATGATTATTTATAACCTTTCTCAATAAAGAAAAACAGTGGTATTCAAGAAAGACAAACTCGTGTGTAACATTTGGCTTATGGACTTTCAGTCACTTAAAACGTCCAATGCTGTCGTGTATATTGTCTAATTTCTAAATTGCTTACACCTTACTAATTTAAGAACAAGTTAAAAGCAATTCAGGCTCAAATTTTTTGAAAAATTAAGAACAGCCAGCCTGAACTTCAATTTTAATGGGTCTTATAAAAAAGAGCGCAATACAAGATCAATGTACATCTTAAATCACCTTTACAACAGCAAAGGTATCTTTGAAGGGAATTTACTTTAGGGCCAAAGCCCATAGGAAAGACCTGTCTCATTTACAACCAAGTTCTGTCTGCATTCTCGTTGACTCCTTATGCCAAACAAGAGAGCCATTGCCAAAAAGCCTTAGATTTTTCTGTACTTATCGGGCAAGGAGAGGACCCACTTGGACGGTGGCCAGTAATGATAATTGAGACAACGACGAAGTCCGGACACGACGGACACATCTCACCACTTGCTTGATGCAGCAGTCACTGTTGTCCCTTTCTTGACGGGACATTGGAGACATGGAAGAAAACCTCGCAGCAGCGATCCCGATGTATATTTGGTGCCATGTCTCCACTTTTTACAGTGATATGACACGCGACCAGGGCTGGCGTTTACTCGGTCAAATGATGAAAGAGAAGCCTTTTTGGCCTATCGGCCTGACAAACACCATTTGTTAAACTTCGAATTTTGTCAAATTTGATCTTTTTCAGAAACGATTTATGATTATCATTTGAGTGGACTGGATTTCATTGTATAAATTTTCACAAATGGCTGCTAGGAACAACTCAGAAGCTGTTAACTTTCAAAAACAATAAAATAATGACTTTCTTAACCTTTTACTAGAAGAAATCTCGTGGTAGGCTTAGCGCCAAACCCCGTATACACAACTACGCCGGAGCCGCTGAGGAGAAGGAGGTTGCAGCACCCACTCTTTTGCTAGTGTGTGATGTTATGCAATCGCTAGCTTATTCTATATAAGATGCATTTTAATATTAAAAAGGAAGAGTCAAAGAGAGGGGTTTTATTATCAAAGGGGTTTTATTGGAGTCTAAAGTCGTGGCTATTAAAATCTTCATTTCCCAAATAGGGTTTCCCATTCGTCACCAGCCCCCCCAATAACACATATGGCCCGGTGTCCCTGATGCGGCATTAAAATTGATGCAAAAAGCTTTAGCCAATTGGTTGAGCTTTAGAAGCAAATTTGAGAAAAGTCTTTTGCATATCAACAGAGAAGAACATTTTCTCATTTCTTGTAATTCACTATTATCTCTCATGCCTATTACAATATAGAATAAAGAGAATCTATCGAAGATTGGAATTTGTGAGACTTTTTTCTAATGTATTACTTGCCTCGAATTTGACCCATAATACTTTGTTTGCGTGTGGTTTACGAATATGGAAAAATTTGCGAAAATCTGAGGACGCGAAAACTAGTAAAGATATCTTGGGTTTTAAGCAATTGTGGTACAGTAATAGCCCGTCGCGTAAAAGAGCCAGGGTTTAAAGAACCTGCTAGGCTAAAACTTTCATTTTAAGCCCCCTGTACATAAGAGCCTATTTAGGCTAGAATTTTAAGCCAAGTTCTCATCAGTGAGGTTGCTACTTAAATAATTTGACATTACTCTCTCAAATAAATGGTATGTAGCTGCAAGCGCTGTAATCTACTACAATTCCCTATAGACATTACTGCATATACTATTATACAATATGATATGATATGACACAAGAATTTATTCTTTATATGATATTCATGCTACATCAAGCATACTGAGAGGAATTATTGTGAAAATCTAAGAACCTATTTTAAGAAACATGGTAGCCTGACCTTACTTTAAGTAAAGTAAAAGTAATCCCGTATACTTTCGTACATAGGGGAGTGCCTGTTAGAGAGGACACTGATCCTGAGCCATCGGTATGTGAGGTAGGGTGGCTAGTTCCTTTCCTCGCCGCCTTTATCTCCCCAGTGTCGCCACCAGGTACCCATTCGCTGCTGGGTGAACAGTGAGCGAGCATTCAGTCAGGACATCGAATCGTACTCGAACCGTAGACCTTCCGCACGGGAGGCATGCGATATAACCACTATGCCGCCTCGCCCATTTACTTAAAGTACCATTTACATAACAATCCATTTAGGCTATCACAGCTTTTTCACTATTTCTACCTGAGCTTATATCCGACCATAGTGACCAGGCTCCTCAACTTGAAAGTCGTTCGACGCCCCTGTTTTTGAAACAGAAATGGGCCCCATTGACTCAGCTGTATTTATGTAAGGAGGCACATTTTCACAAATTTACCTTTTTTGTTTATGTTAGCGCTTTGTTAAAAAAACTTGCATAAGTATCAGTTCAGTTCAGTTCTTTGTAATATTAAAAATTCCACTACATACCAGTTCATTATAAAAATTGAAAAATGTATACTAATTAAACAAAGACGATATGTTAGAATTAAAAATCTTGCAAAGACAACACAAAACAAAGAAGAGAATTGTATTGGTTCCAGATGAACTTATGGCCCATTGCAAGATGCTCTTTCGCGTTCTAACATACAGCTGAAGAAGGAGAGCTATTTTTCATGTCACATTGAGGCTACGTTAACACGAGGCCGGCTGAACATTTCAGCGGCCAAATATTAGGTCGGCCCCGTGTAAATACTGCCTAATGTTGCTTTCCTAATTAAGCTCAAAATTAATAGGTGCAAGATTACTGTTAAACAAGCTGTTCTGATATCCCATAAATCTGATCTGAGAAAGGCTATAAAACACCGTTGCGCTGACCTTTACAACTCTAACATGGTATGGTGTGCGTGAAGATGATCGTGTGTTCAGAAAGCTGCGAAAAGTGAACACATAACACTTTGGAACACTAATATAGTGGCCACCGCTTGATAACAGAGAAGGTACTATTCGATACATCGATATTTTAGGCCTTTGATCGATAACGTTCAATCAACCACGATGACCTACACAATACGTGATCTCAATGACCTGGCACGTCCATGTCTGTAAGCAAATATTGGTTCATATCGCTCAAGCGTGCTGCAGAAAGTACAAACAATTATGATACTGGGATTAACGGCAATAAACAAAGTATTAGGATTAAATTTGTAAACAAGCTACTTACCATCAAGGAGCAATATACCTAGTACTCAATCATAGTCATATCTTCATATTCACAGTCATATTTAAAGCACGATTCCATCTTATAATCTCTTGTTGTAACAGCTATTTACTGTTATTTGCGCAACGCACTTTCCTTGATTCCTTTCAGGGGTGCCGCCAGGAATTTTCCGACTGGACAGTTAACTCTTCCGCCAAGGGAGGCTAAAATACGGTTTCTAGGGTACTATAAATACCAGAAAATATCCGAGGAAGTTGTTCACATTCCGACGGGGGGCTAGCATGTTCCGACGGGGGTCATCCCCTGGCCACATCCCTGTTCTTTTCTCAAAATTTCCGTTGCACTTCGGTGTCCTCTTCAGTAAGAACATTGAATAGGTGTTGATACCTAATACTCTGAAAGAGAGTATCACTCTCAAGAGAACAAATAGCAAATTGTGCTAAAACGTGATTGCGAATGCTATTCAGCCATCCCCCCTGCATCATCAATATCAATATCACCAATCTATTTATAGTAGGCAAAAGATAATAAGATAGCAAAATTACTGCTAATTAAGGTGAAATGTGTTAAAAATTAAAATACATTGCAGGTGTAAAATAAAAATTAATACATATCATGTTAGGTACCCAGCCTTTGGTATATATATTTTGTAAAGTCTACAGTTACAGTTCTCGCCCTTCCAACATTTAATATGGCTTTTGCCCTGAAAAAAACTTTTACAACAGCTTTCCCTATGATGCCGACAAATGCTTCCTTCTAAATATGATAAAATTAACATTACAAAACTTCAATCTATGATCTTCATCAAATTTGCAGAAAAGTTAAGATTCCAAATTCAAAGTTATGGGCGAGCAAAGACGGGTAAGATCCTTCAGTTGGGCGGGCAAATTAATAATAGGGCATAGAATAAAAAAGGGATAGAAAAATAGGAGATAGAAAGCACCAAGTAGTGCCACATTGACTTGAGAACTGGCTTGTCCTTCTTCTTGACTCTTCTGAATTCTAAACCCGAACCTACTGTGTAAGCGCTGTATAATTACAATAGAATTTGCAAAGCAGTAAAATTATAAATGTAAACTTCTTACTTTTGGAAACTTAAACATCCACCGCTATAACTATAGAGGACATTCGTCTCTTTAATATATCTACTTAGAAATCTTCTCCTCAGGATTTCTGCGCTTTTTATTTTCTATTTTTATCTTTCTTAAAATATAGTACAATTCTTTTTGTATTAACGTTTTCACTTGATTATAGTTGTATGCTGCATTAATGAACCTTTAATTAGGTTACATCAACATCATCATCTACATTAGAATATGTTGTCATGGGGTACTCCTTTTGGTACATAATAAGTCGCTGCTGTATGAAGACAAGTACTTTGTGTGCCGTATTTGATTAGTTTCCTTGTTCTTGTCACCATCCACCTTGACTACTTTTGAGTAACATTGGTTATTTTTTAGAAATATTGCTGTATATCACACTGTTCTAAGTCATGGCCAAATTGAATCAAGAATCTACAAATTTATGTCATTTCTTGGACATGCATTGAAGTGCAACTATATACTTGCCTTTGTAAGAAATAAGAATTATTCTTTGCAATGAACTTCTATAAACAGCTCTCTTTTGGTTTCTCCTTCATAAAGATTCCTCTCTGATTGCGATACCTGAATAAAAAACGGGCTTTGGTTTTATAAAAAAATACAATGAAGTTTCCAAGAGAGATACATTCACTGATATGAAAGTGGGTTGTGAGAAAGCTGGCAGAAAGTGTGAGTCAGATGGGACGAAGAGGGCTCAACAGGGCCACTAAACTTCTACAGGGAAAATATTTGACTAGCAGTTATTTTTGCATACCGTAAGTCCTCGAATAAGCCCACTTGGTTAAGCCCCCTCGAATAAGCAGCAACCCTAGAGCTGCAAGTTGTTAATAAGCCCCCCCCCGTCGAATAATCCCTCACCCAAGCATGTGACTGTACCTATTTGAGAGTCTACTACTACTTTATAGCGCTACGAAGGAAAAAGCAGTCATTGATTAGCGAAAATTTGCCTGTCCTTTAAAAAACATCCTATTGCTTGTATGTGCAGACAAATTTCAACTGGCATATGACTAACTGCCAAGAAACTTTTTAAAGCCCTCCTCAACTAAGCCCCCTGGAATAAGCCCTCCTTTCCAATAAGTCCTCATGGAAAAATCCAAAACATAAATAAGCCACCAGGGGGGCTAATTCGAGGGTTTACGGTAGTAAAAATGGTGCTTTAGCGTATTCATTTGAAAGTATAATGTGGTCGAGTAGGCTACCCTTCCTTCTTGCATTGGTGTACACAGTTTTAAAGTAAATTTGATGTCCCTTCCACTGCGGTCAGTTTTATGCGTTATAGCCATAGAGTTATAGCACTTCCCTCAGAAACTGATACTCAACTGCCCAAAGAGTAAGAAAAGGTAACACTGGATTCTTGAGATCTAAGAAACTTGACAGATTCAAATGCTTCCAAAATTCCAAATTTCTGTGTATAAAAGTTTACGTTCTTGATGATATATGTTATAAGATATTAGATTTTACATGCACCGGCATACAGAAAAGCCAACGCTCTATGGTCATGCGAATGCCCCCTTGATTCACTATGGATGTACTGTACACTCAACTCGCGCCCACGAATCGTCCTTCATTATGGTCCACAATTCATTGTCCACGTGACGAACATTTCTCATAGAACTAAAGGCTTCAAAGCCAATACTTATGTTTAGAGGAAGCAATAATGTTGAAGGCTTCAACATCACGTGATAGTACAAAAAGTTAAAGAGGTGTGAAAAGTTAATCAAAGGGGCCGACAGACGATTGAAGTCAAACGGCGATGACGCCTGCTCAGCACCTTGGGAGCAAAGAGCAACCAATCAGAACTGATAGCGGCCTTTTTGCGTCTGTGATTTTGGTAAAAATACATAACTAAAAAAGTTGTCGATCTTCAGTTTGCAACAACTCATAGACACTTCAGGTTCCTATACGTACTGTAACATCCACACGTGTCAATTGGTGCAACTTTCCTGTAAATAGTCTATTGTCTTGATGAGTTGCAATTAGCCCTGTTCAGTTCTCGTGAAATTTTCTGCAGCTCCTAAGGCTACGACTGAAGCAGGCAGCTTTACAGTTTTTTTTGGCATTTATGCCCTGCTGGTCCATATTTTGTCCTTGCTCAATGCTAGGATAGCCGCTTGCTGCCCGCCAATCGATATACTCTTTACGAAGGCTGATGGTGAGCAAAGAAGCAAAGATGTATTCCACAAAATCAGGGAGCAGTGAAAGAGATGATGTGCTCTCCACAAAAAGAGATAGTGGCATCCATTGTTTTGCAGATGTTGCCTGTAAACAAGGTATGTGCTTAGCACTTATCTGGTGTTTAGAACTCAATAGACCCTAAACGACTGTTGGTAAACACTCACGCACTAGACTAGGCTCTATAGAGTTGGCTTGTCTTGATAAATCCTATGTTGTGGGGAATGTTTCCCTTGTTAGCAGCTTCAGTTAATGAAGCGTGTTTTACACAATTTTACACGTGTCATAAGAATGATCATGTGGAAATTAATTTTGAAGCATTTTTTAACGATTTAATTATTGATAGATCCCAATTGCTTTTTGACGGAGATCTTTTTGGGGTTTTTATTCAGCTTTTCCTGTCTGGACCAATTTATGATAAGAAAATGTCCTCAATTGGCCATAGAGATTGGCCTATAGCAAAATATAACTAAAATGGCAGTAGATTATTACATTTTATGCAGCATAGCATAGGCTGACCATTCTATAAATCTTCACTGTTGACTAAGCGTCAATTGTACATTGAGGACTCATAAACAACGGAGTTTTGACAGAATAAAACTATTAAGCAACTTCCTCAAGGCCTTACCGAGACATCATACAAGCCAATTGTGAATTGTTTGCAAATGTGGTTCCTCATACCCTACAGGTTTCTTTATTACGTCAGTGGTTAAAACAGCAAGTTGTTTTTAGGCATTGCAGACGAGGATTAGGCCTGTATTAGTTGTAATAATAAGAAAATATTTGCAAGAATATTTGATTTTTAGAATAAACACAAAATAAAATTCTAATCGAATAAGACAAAAACCAAAATCCTATTCAGCAAAAAGGCAAATGCCATCCATGGATCTGCAGCATAGTATGAAAGAATGCAGAGGCAAAGTTTTTAACCTCTCTACCAGTTGTCACGGTATTCTTGTCTCTCCTCATTCCTATTTAATAGAGAGAGCACAAGCTTTATCTCATTTGTCAGAACCAATAAAACAGGCCCACAAGTCCCGTCTTATATATTTGCAGCAGGGATAAGTCAAGGACATATCTTTGCTTTTGTGCTACATTAGCTTGGAAGATTTGCCTATGGCAAAGACTGACTAAAATGTTGGATCTTATTTGTTAGTTTAGTACTAGTTGAGGTGTTAATGGAAATGTTTATATTGTAGATAATAGCATATTTGGCTGATTCTCTTTTGATGTATTTTATGTACTGCACTAGGCGTGGCTCTGAATGTATTGTTTTGACCATGAACTTATGTTGTGAAAGCACAACTGGCTTTTCTAAGGCACCCTTTCTTTTGGATGTCTTTGGAAAAGTTCTATAATATTTGAAAGACTTTGTTGCTATAGACTTCAATTTGTATTTTAGGCCCTAGAAACGTGTATGCTTTCCCTGGAATACTTTCTCTGCCCATTGCCTCTCTTCACTAATAGACAACTGAAGAGTGCAATTTGAAGAAAATGTAAACGTTAGATGCAACAGCCAAATAGGTACCAGAAGAAGAAAAATATGATAGTTTAAATAAACCAAAACTTTAGAGAAAAAAATTGCACTTTCTATTCAGATGCTCCAAATTAAAAGAATTTTCTAAACTTCACATGCTCGAGAAATAGAATGAGCAATGCACTGTATATCCTTGGAAGATGGTTATTTATGGTTCATTTTTTGACTTAACATTACTGTTGTTTGAATTTAAACAGCATTTCTTTGCTAGTTTGTATCTTCTTTCCGTGCTTCTCTGTTATTCATAAAACACCATTTTGACGTTGACGTATTTTAACCCTCTCGATGATATAGTTATAGTCCTCTCGAAGTATTGGTAGGATTCAATCCAGGAAATCCATTGTATTTACAAGAGCAGGTATTATTTTTGAAAAAGAGAGTACCGAGTATCAAAATCCTTCTCATCATTGTGATACACTGTTGACCATTGGTTTTCCAAAATATGGGATTTCAACAGAATGGAGATGGTAGCAACCCACCAACTTCTATTGTGAGCAGTAGTGAGCCATATTTGTTCTAAAGAGGTCTAAGTTCCTTGATTGTTTAACGTCTTTGGTAGGTTCACCACACTGATAAAAAATAGAATATACTAATAGACCGAAGGGAGGGAATAAAATATCCTCTTTATCTCTTTCCATATTCACTCTAGGTAGGACCCACATGTCCATATGAAAGCCAAACTGTGAGAACTGCGGAGCTGAACGGAGGCTCCGTAAAGTTTTGCAGACCAATCTTGTTAGTCGATTACTTCTGATTGTCTATATCTTCAAAAAGGTGCTAAAGCGTGAGGTTTTTAGCACTTTAATCTAGTCTAGTGATTATAAAAACACACTGCACTGCTGTTGTAATCTACAGGCCACAGTTACACGGAATATTTATTGTTTTGCACTTATGATACTGGAACGTGATTGGGGGCCGATCAATTGCTTGATGACATGCAGCCAGTACATTGCTCCAAGGAAATTTAAGTACCATGCCATTGTGTAGCCCACAGCTCTCGGAACACCTTTTATCTCGCGATCACAACCTAGACATGTGAATAGGTCTTGATATATGGTTGGTTAATTGCAGCCTGCAAAATATATAGAAAAAACTCTACTAATGCTTGCTTGTCCTTTTTCGAACACATTTGCTGACCAGGAAAAGCTTAAACTCTTGTGACGAAGTAGCGACTCAAGTATCTATTCATATGATATATAAATTTATGTAATGTATGGATGTATTCACACTGTCTGCCCTTATTTTCTGTTAGCCAATCAGTTGTCATTCCCAGAGATTACTAAATACGCTGAAGCAATGATTAAAGGCTCCGTTTTTAATTCCGTAGGCAGAAAAAACTGAGTTGACTTAGTTGTGCATACTGTTTATTTTTGACAAAGTTGGACAGAAACTGCCAAATTGATGGAAGAAATGTAAGCTGTTTTGCTTACAGTGATCTTTTATGAACACCATAAATCAGTAGCCATTTATGAATATGTCTTTCGAGGAACTATTTTAAAGTGCTTCTGTTCTATTTTGCAGTCTGCTTTCCTCTTCAGAATATCCTAAAATATTTATCACATACATGTCTTTCCAATGTCAGTAGCAGTAGCTTCATCCTGATAACTGTCAGTCGCATTTTGCTTTCGATAGATTGCCCTCAACTGAGTATAGAAGACAAAGAAGCCTGCCATTAAACTATTAGATGTGAACCATTGATGGAAACGGCTAACATGGAGTATTATTCTTTCAGACGCAATGCAATAGCCTCGCTTTAGATTACGAAAAGACAGGCTGAGGCATTTGATATCATTTGCATTTCATAGGCAAGCCTCACTGCTAGCCTGTTATGACAAGGTGTTGTCTCCCTTTGATGGGTTGGGAATACCACCGATGGTACCTATTTATGCCATTAGAAATTAGTGAACTGCGAGTACACTGTTCTTTTTTAAAAAAACCCATAGTCTGGCTTTTGGCACGAAATGCAAGTTACACAAATATTTCACACCTACATACTTTGCTAAGTTCATACTTAAATTGATTCTGGAAAGAAACACCTTATACGCTATTCTAGAGGTTCGGCTACTAAATTTTACAATCAAACAATTATCAAACTTTGATCGTACATGCTGTAAATCAAGTCGTTATTTGTAACGTTCATTCTTTTTTATAAGAATACAAAATTATTCGTTGAGTCTCGATGTTCTTAGACTTTCTGAGCCTAAGAATATTCTTAAAGTATTCTAAGGCGACTAAGGTGTAGCTTTGCATAAAAAAAGAATATTTTAAAATCTTTGTTAATGTCCTACCTCATAAAGCAAAATAAGAGCGGAACATAATAATAGATGTTTTATCGATAATGTAAAAGTTAATCTGAAAGCAATGTGATATTAACTTAAATATACAAAATTTCTAAGTCGTGACGAAATCTGAACCTGTGCATTATAAAATCATTCTTAAATTTCAGCTATTTTGACCCTTAGTATGCCAATAAACATTATAACTTTAAAAAGAGTGCATGTTCAGTGAGGTTTGTAATTATATAAAGCTAGAGTCTATCATTAAAATGAAGCATCCATTACGATATTTCCAAATATGACTGCAGGCTGAGGCGTGTTGGCACCTCTGTAAAGTAGGGGGGAGGGCAAGTTCAAAGATTTCCCGTTGACATTTAAAACCTTTGTCTTTACCAACAGCAAAATTCCGAAAATTTTCCTACGAAACATTAACACTTCCAAAAATCCGACAACTTCGAAAAAATGGGGCTTGAATGCAAGTGTATTCACTTTTCCTAAAAGAATATCTAATTCTTCACTAAGACTCAGTATTCTTAATAATTTTTTATTGAGAGCCTAAACTTCTATTGTTGAGCGACAAAAAGCTGTAAATTCTCCTGAAAATTGAAAGAAAAAATTGAGATCTCTTTTGATATCCTGGTTCAGCATAAAAACATACCAAGAACTGATGAGAACAACAAATTTGGTATTGATGACATAAATTTAATCTAAAAGGAACTAAAGTAAGCAAAAGGCCAGTCTTGATGAGACTTGAGTTTTGCATTATTTTTATATTTCTGTGAATTTCTTTTTATATTCTGAGCATCTATATTGTCATAGGCTATATTCTTATAAATTCAATATTCTTATATATTCAATATTCTTGTATATTCAATATTCTTATATATTTAATGTTCTTATATATTCAATATTTTATATATTCAATATTCTTATAGATTCAATATTCTTATGAATTCGATATTCTTATATATTCAATGTTCCTATATCCTTAATGTTCTTATATATTCAATATTCTTATGAATTCAATGTTCTTATAAATTTAGTATTCTTATAAGCAAAAGAGTGGACATTGAGGAAAGTGTTTTGTAGAGCTTGTTCTTATACCGCTGAAAGACAAAAGGGGGAAATTCGCCTAAAAATCAACTGTAAAATTCAAACATTGTGTATGTGCTAGTCCATTCTTAAAACAAAGCATGAACATAACGGAGGAATGAACTTGTTATCAAGAGTATGCGTCTTAATTTGAAAGTATTCAAATATGCAAAATTTAAATCTTGCTGAAGCTTAAACTCTGCACCCTTCTTAAATTATTCATAATTTTCAGCGTGCTTGAATTTTGATTTTCTTATGGACTGCATTCTTATAAATAAAATTTGTATCAATTGTTAATTTCATTCTCAATGTTCTTCATTTTCAAATTAATTATCCACATAAAGCTGTCAAATATCGTTCGATTGTCACTTTGCTTTTCGATTTTTTAGTATTGTTATTATGAGTTCTATCAGCAGCTACAGTGTTGCACAAACAACCTGCAACGGGTGGAAAGTAGTTTCATACCTATTTAAATATAGATTAAAGTTAATCATAAAGGAAATTATTTAATCGTGGAAAGTTTAGTTCTTCAAAGATAACTGGTTTGTTTACTCCAAAGTTAGTGAATTCCATTCATGGTACTAAATTGGTGCAATGGTTTGCTCGTGCATTAATTTCTTGGCTCCGCTTGTGGCGTGGTTCTGTGCATGTGAAGTTCGTTTTGGTGGAGCTTTTCTAGAAATTGTAACACGATTCTATGGTGTGATTTAGAATTCGTGCCAGAGTCATGTCGTCCCAACGCTTTTCTGGCACAACATGGTCTCGATGCATGGCACATCGATTGATTAATACGTCGTGCATAACAGTGAATTACGTCAATTTTGTTCTAAAAAATTGAGAACATACACCATAAAAATTTTTCCCGTGAAGTGACATTTTAAAATATCTTGCGCATGCGCATTTCTCTACCTCTTGACACCTCTTTAGACACTACAAACGTCGTGCCTTGCCATTTATGTACTTCTATCACAAATAGTCGTTCCTTTGTGTGTACTCGACCTGCTCAGCCCAGCCTGTACAGATCTATTGAACACAAAAGCAACAGCACCTATAACACCAATATTTCATGTCCATCAACTTCATGTCTGCTCCATTATACAATAACTTAGCTAAAAATATCAAATTTGACAAAAGACGATGAAAATTTACAGTTTTCTGAATAAGGCTAAAAATGCGCCAAAACTAAGAAAAAGATTTTCTGGAGCACAAAAAGAAGCCATGATAACTTGATTTAGCGCCAAATACGCCAGAGTGGCAAACTTGGTGCATAGCTTTCCATGCACCTTATTGTCTTGGCTTCAGTTTGGCCACATGTTGCTCAAAATTTACTAGAAAGTTGCTCAAAAATCTCTAGAAGTTGCCTAAAAATGCCAAAGCATAGAAAATTTCCAAAAAGCTACTCAAATATTACAATGCCATTTTTTGTCTGTTTCCCAATGCATGCATCCAGAGTCCATATATCTACCATTGTCAGTCAATGTATAGGTGTTTATGCACTGTAAAGTGTTTGGGGTCAGAAAGAGACGCTGCTCGTAGTGCTTATTCAAGGAAGCTGCTGATCGGAAGTTTTGTGCTGGAAGGAACATGTATCTAACCAGGCCTATAGTGCAACCAACTTATATTTTGACCATGCTCATATTCAATGAACGATCGACTGTTTGACAGATTTTGGACGGAATACACGTAAATTTTATGTAAAGAAAACTTTCTATTTTCTGACTGTATGTTTTATGTAAAGAAAATTTTCTATTTTCTGACTGGATGTTTCTCAACATTTTGCCTAATCCAGCTCCTCAGATGTACCTTGTGTTCTTCAAACTTCCAGTAGAAAGAAAAACTGAGATTTAGCAGCTGTGATTCGAGAAATAGAATGTTTAAGTTTAGCAATGCATGTAATGGATATTCTTTTTGTTCTGTTCCTACACTCTTTTGTAATAAGAAAACCTAATTTTTTGCTGAGCCCTCAATATTCTTAACTTTGTTTGATTTTGAAGCTTATTCTTTAGTTATTCTTAACTACTTAAGGTGTGAATGCACCAAAAATCAGAGGAAAATAAATTGCGATCATTATCAATATCTTACTTCATCATAATAGAAAATAATATTGAATGGAGTAATAGATTTTGTATCGATAGTGAGAAAGCTCATCTGCTGGCTGTATTAAAGCTTGAATATAAAAAACTCAAAGTCTTGATGAAGTTTGGTCCTTGCATTATTGTTGAATTATTCATAGTTTCAGCGATTCTGAGCCTTGATCTTTTCATAAACTTTATTTTTACAAAAGATTGTAGTTTAGTCACCAATTTTCTCGCAAAAACAGCTTCTTCAAGTCAACATTTGAAACTAAGCCTGCCTGTGCTTTTTAAGCATTTCTTCACTTTTGCTTAATATCAGCCTCATATTTCTTATAAGCATATTTCTTATCAAACATACGTCCTACCCAATATCAAATTTAAAAGGGTAGGTACAGGGACGGGCCGAGTACAGGACTTTGGAGGGCACCTGATTCAGTTTATTGTCTTTTTCATGTAGCAAGTTTCTTAATGCAAGTATTTGCTATAGGAAATATTGTCGTTTGGGTGGAGCCATGGCCCCTCATCACCCTCCTTGGATCCGCCCCTAGGCGAAAAATGTTTGTCTCTACAGAAGTTTTATCTTAGAAGGCACTACTTCAGTTGCATGATGAAATGTCTAAAGGTTCCATTTGGTGAAGGAATACGATTACGACTATCGAGACACGAATGTAAATTGCAATGCGTTGGTTAAAAGCTTACCTGAAATCATAAAAGTTTTCCCATGCACTGAAAGTTGCGTAACTAGCCAAGAGTTGCTTAAAAAGTCCATAATTGCCGAGCAGTTCCTGGGAAACTTGTAAACAAGGCCACTTGGCTACAGTTGCTAGTTCTGTTCGTAGACCACATTGATCCTTCCAACATTATAGCACGAGCTGAGTTTACTTCTGTGCTAGAGCTAACTTTTCTACCACGTCACCTGACTTATGCTTAAGGCGAAGGAGATATTTTTAAACACCTTTATGTACCTTTTTTATAAGAAACACACTTCCTACTTTCCACCTGGATGCTTCTTAATGCTTCATCATATCCATCCTCAAATCCAACCTGTTTTATTAATCCTTAAGACTTCCAGTAACAACAACAACCTACATTAGGTAACTGTGATGCAAGGAAAAGGATCATCGGGCTCTTTGAGGCATGTAATGGATGTTTTTTCTATCTTTTTTCTAGCTTGATCAAAAATTTTCTTGTAGAAACTACTTTTATGTAAACATTTGAAACTCAGCCTGTCTAATTTCAGCCTCATTTTTCTTGTAGACATTTTTGGTATAAAATGTAAAAGTACGTTGGTTAGATGTACGCGCTTCTAACGTAGAAGCTTTTGTTTTAAAGCCCATGAGTCATATAGCTTTTAAATTCAACGATTTTTAATTTGATATATTAACTGCAATGACGGTTATCTATCGAAAAGCGTCCTTTATTATTGGTTATTGAATCGATTAGGATGATCTGCAAAGCCCTGGTTTAGTTGTCCAACATTGATGAAGCCAACAAATGTTGGGTCAATACTGATCTGTGTGTCAGGGCTTGAGGACAGTAGGGGATTTGCTAAGCTGAATGTCAACCAAGCTGGGGGTTAGACTTGTTTAACCCTAGAAAATGGCAGAAAGCTCTGGCTTTATTTGTCCAGTCGTAGTCTTGCTATGAATCTTGGGATACTGGAGGGACTTGAAGCACATGTAGCAAGGGGTGACTCTCCTTACCAGACTCGTTCGTACAGGATACATGCTCTTCATACGAGGATACGAGGTTTTTCGTTTACAAGAAAACCATCATTGGTCCGAAACAAGCTAATGACACATGAATATTGACCAGCAATGACATTGAATGAGGTTGTTAGTTGAACTAAGTTGTCATCATCAACATTAATATTTATCTTACAGATAGAGGGTTTTTGCTACATGCCTTAGCTTGGTTGTCTTGGCTATAAGGTGATGGAAATGTGCCGCAATACATTGTTAGAGTATTTTTTGAAGGCAATTCTTTTGTAAGAATTCGATGTGTGTCTTTGCTTTCTTTAACACCTATCTTTGCTAAACTTTCCTGAATGTTAGTCATTAAAGTGATTAGGTATATTTTGCCGAATCTCTTATCAAGCAATGAAAGCTATATAATACATGCACAGTAAAAGTGTCAAGGAGGAGGGCTCAGGGGGGCTGAGCCCCCTTCTTAAAATTGTCAAAGATTTTGGGGACTGTGCCTCCCTTCATTGAACATGTATGGGCTGGAGAAGTTCTTAATTATGCATTTGCCAAAGGAGAGGAAAGGACAGGTGCACTCTTAACAATAGAAAAAGAATGCTACAACCCTATGTTGGCTTTCTCCTTCTATTTACTTTTTCACATTTGCAGTAGCAACAAGAACATTAGTTTCATAAATGCAAAAATAGGCGTGGTCCAGGGTGTAGTCCATATATTTCCTACAACACAGCCTCAATTTTTACAGATTTAGGATGACACCACTGTTGCACTCGTTTGGTAACCTTTCAGCAGAAAAGAGGAGAGAGTGCTGTACCCTAAGTTTATATTCCCTAGATAATGCACGACCGCCATTTCTTCTAGTTATTGTATTATGCTATATAATGACATATTGCATACTATATCTGCATATTCGTCTATCGTCAGTTTTTGATTATTCAAGTTGTTAGATGAAAGTAACCTGATAGTTGTATAGCCTATGATTTAACCAATGGCATAACAATTACTGACCAGTCATAGTTAGAGCATGTACATATATTTTTTATAGTAAACGATAAGTGATAATATGAGATTGAATGGTGCAAATGAATATAGATGGGGGGGGGTGGGAATGAGGCGAGGGCTAAAAGAAATACTAAGCTTTTCAAATTGTAGTTGCTTGATACAATCATATCTTCATCGATGTGTAGTGCTGCATGGCTTTAAAAAATAATTAGAAGTAACTATTGGCTACAGCCAAAGTCTCTAAGGTTTGAAACTGTAAAAGTATCTGAACAAAGTGACTGTACTCTTCATTTTGATAGTTAAAATGTGAATGCTGGAATTGGTTAGCCAGCAGCAACATTAGTATCAAAATAGAGGACACTTTCCACAACGTACTGCGGGGGAAAGGAGGAATTAAATAGGCCGCTTGCATAGTCCTCTTATTGATAATGAACTCAACACTAGACCCCGTTTACATGATATTGTATTCAATTGAATCCGATATGCTTTCGTAGCGTATTGCCCTCCCGTCTGCACGATGAAGATGATGAATCCGATATAAAATCAATACGCACATGAATCCAATGCAGAATGAATACGGTATCATGTAGACGCATAAATCCGATATGATTTCATACCTGATCGACAGTGAGACTATATTTAGCAATAGCTGTTAAAAACATGAATGACTTCAATGTGGACCAGGTATGAAATCATATCGGATTCATGCGTCTACATGATGTCGTGTTCATTCTGTATCGGATTCATGTGCGTATTTATTGTTATCGTATAGACAAACGGAAGAACAATATGCTACGAAAACATTCGGATACGTTTGAATTCGATATCGTGTAAATAGGGTTCTTAGTTAAAAGGGATCATTCACCCATTACGTAACGCCTCTAGGGGGGTAGAGAGGGTACTTTTGATTTGTTATGGTATTGCTTAATTTATATTGATGGCTATAGCACGGTGCATGCGATAAGGGGAGGTGGGGGGGGGGTCTCAAAAACAGTAAGTTTAGCGTTACGTAACGGGCAAATGACCCCAAAACATGATGCTTTGGCGCAAAGTATCATGTGACGTGAGCATCTGATATTCAACATAGAAGTACACATAAGATTTTTCTGAAAACGTTTTTGGGATAGTTCTCTATAGCAGGGCTATACTTTTATAGTAGTTTGTTGTTGTTAACTTCAAGTACGTAGCCTTAGGGTCTCAGATTCTGCATTCTCAATTAAGTAATGTAGTAGAAAACACCAAGGAACCAGTTGATCTAATGTTAACTGTACCTGCACAGTTTCGCTCCATTACACATAGATGGCAGCGCACTTTCACTTTTATACCCGCTGAGGTTACTCATTACGTTCACACTGAAGCCGTTTGACCTGAATAGTACAAATGAACATGTGTAACATAAATCAAAGCCCGTTGAAGAAAAGGAGTAAACTGAGAAGGTGATAATGCACCACTTTATTTTATCTAGATGCAGATCCATAGCATGTTGCCTAGTAACATAGTGCCGAAAATAGTAACAATCAGAAAAAAGTGAAAGGAGGCGACAGCACAAAGCAGCAGTTGCTATTGGTTAATGATGCCACACGTTTTTAACTCCAAAACTTATTTCATTTCCAAATGCAACTTAAATAAAGCTTCTTCAAAAAGAGAAACATGCAGAGTAGCACTTCCGAGCTGAATTTCAGAATGTTTCTCATTGCAAGGTTCGAAATTGCATCCTTCCAACTATGGTGAATGGCCACTATTCCGATTCTTGTAGTGTCGACCGGCTCTAACGTAATAGGTTAACCATAGAAGTTAAGGCCACAGAATCAGTCCGCTTTTTCATCTCGTGATAACATTAAACGCTAAAAGTTCAGTTTGCACATTAAATCCCTCTTCTGATGCATCAAATGTAAAGTTGTAAAGTTGCCAATGTAACGCTTTGTATCTGCAGTTGATCTATACGAATGCAGTAGAAATCTTTATTGTTTCCTTGAACAATAGTTCTTCCTTAAATTTAAGATAAGTAGGCTGTTTCAAGCAGTTTGTTAGAATGAGTCAAAGGAAATATGGCTGCTTAAAGCTGTTTCTAGTCTCAAACTTCTCTGACATAAACATGCACGTTCATCAGTTTGTTTGTACTCAATGCATTGTTCTTGTTATTGGCCGCAAAAGCTGCCGTCTGTTTTGTATTATGACGTAATGTAATAGTATGTTGTTGCCCTTGCATCCTACTTTTCTCTTCTCAGTCAGGTCGTCTCCGGTTTGAGGTTTTTCTCTTGCACTGGGTTGTATTTCTGAAACGCCGGTGGTGACTTCACTTTGCTATCCATAATATTAGATAAAGCGAGAGAGAAAGGATTGAAAATGTGCTTTTTCAAGCTTAATTAAACCATGTCTTCTATTGACCTAGATGGTATATCATGATAAGTTCATTTGACATACTGACAATTTACCTGCGCGAGGCAAACAACGGCGCGATTATTTATTGCCTAGGTAAACTATGACCAGCTTCTTGCTGAGTGACGTAACTAATCTCAAATGCCGACATCGACAGTAAAGTTTAGAGTTATGAACTGTGAAAAGATTTGCCAGACAAATAATCTCTATTGGCGCCCGGTTCCAGCTCCCAATGAGATATTTCGTTACTGCGCAATCAGCTTGTGACCGGTTGCTTATTGTGTTCTATGGGATCAACGTATCGCAACTTATCACATCTTGTATTTGAATTCTTGGTTTTTAGAAATACCAGACGAAAGTTCGCCTGACCTATCTGATAGAGGCCGCCTTAGTAAGTCACTGTCAAGCAGTCTTGCAAGTACGATGAGCACAGGCAATACTGAGGCACAAATCGTGAATGGAGAAGTTGCAGAAGATGGAAAAATTCCTATTTGTGGTGAAGTGAAGGATCCCAATGTTAAAGTTACTCTCCAAAATAAAGAAATCTGGGACAAATTCCATGCTTGCGGCACCGAAATGATCATAACCAAAGCTGGGAGGTTAGTAACTTTGTTGACACTAATTCCTATCAATATCTAAGTGGGGGTTTTCACAACACTTGGATAGCATATAGCATGTTTGGCTTGTGTTGGGTAGCCAATGGTGAGTGTTATGGTTATAGCTGCAGTAGGTGCGATAGCGTGTCAACCTGTCTAATAAAACTGTCGCTTTGTTTCAACTATGCAGCCAACTAGGCCGTTGAATGGATGTGCTAAGATGGCTCTTGATAGAAGTTCATTTAGAAGTCGTTGTGAAGGCCTTTTGCTTAGCAAATGCTTGAGTTAATTATGTATCGTTGTTAGCAAGTGTGAACCGCATATTATCAAGTAATTTATTTTTGAGTATCTTCAAACCCAAAGCTTCACCTAGTGGAGATTTTTTGGCTACGTACTCATGTCATTTGGTTTGTGTGAGGATGTTTTTGTGCAGAAAGAAACGTTTTTATCTGTGGTGGATGCCAACTATGTATATGACTCTCTACAATCAGCTCCATGCCAATTTTTGGGCGTGCTTTGGTCTACTGCTTATGCCCGGTTCAGATGCAAGCGATAGAAGACATCAATTATTTTCTGTCGTGTAGAGCGTTCCCCTTAAAGAAGAGAATCAGCAAATTCTAACTTATTTTATGTGCTTTATTATTAAGTTTTTAAACTAATGAGTAGTCCATTCTTGACTTTCGTGCACCATCCTTGGGATGGAATAACAGCTTTTGAAACATGAAAACAGACAGTACTAAAGCTTTTTCTGTCTTTAGACATAGTGCTCTCAGTAGCGTACATGTTCCAGTAGATATTTTAGGTTAATAGATTTCGTTTTCCTTGACTTTGTCTACTCGACTCAGTTCTGCCATCAGTCTGGAAACTTTTAGAGCTAATTCAAAAATGTTATAGACTTGATTCACAGTTCTTTATTGCATTAAAACTTCTTTGATGCAGCTTGCTAAGCAATTTGACTCTCATGAAAGTATAATGGAAGAAATGCAATGTGTTTTGGCTTGCCTTTGATAATTCCTCCATTTTCAGTTATTGTCCTAGAGCAATTTGAGGTTTGATAATTTAGTTAAAGTAAGAAGTATGATACATAAAATATAAGATGCATAAAGCTGTTTATTTCAGCTGGCAGTATGTAGCTACTTTACGTCTTGTTGAATGTACGTTTAGTAAGAGACAGAAAGGTATCTGATTTGCTTGTTTTGGTAATTTCATTTGGAGAAATTCCTTCTTTAGGACTTAGTAGATCTAGTAATAAGGCATAGGTATATTGTTCTTAACATGCTATTCCAGTTTACTCAAATTCTTTCTCTAAGTATGACAACTAAAGAGGCCTGCAAATGGCTATCTCCAAGGAAAGCAAAGGACAGTTCTTGAGATACGTGTTTTGATATTTGGAGCATAGTATATAACCGTGCTTCCCCAACCTTTTTGTTGCTATTCCCCCTTGGCTTCAATCAATGAAAGGGATCCCCCATCACCAAATTCAACAGACACTAGTAATGTATGGATTGAGATTGACACTAGCTGGCATCAATTAATTATCAACTATAGTGGAATTTTCCTCATAATTTTGTGATCGATGATGGTAGCTTCCAATCCCCCCAAAAATTAAAGTTCCCTCCAAGGGCAAATTCCCCGCACACTGGGAAACGCTTGTATATAGTATGTAGATATTAGACTGTTTTGTCTATGCCCAGTAGAGTGCTCTAAACTTAACGAAGTGTCATTACCTTCTGTCAGTAAGTAAAATTCTCTGACTCTCTTTCTACTTGCTTAGAAATGCAGAAATTGCTTTCCGTAAAGGCTCACATCAGAGACTTTGTTCAGTATAAATCTTTAGAGGAGAAAGATGGCCAGTTTACAATTTCTTTTGATAAAGCTACTAATACCTCATTGCGTTACCATCAACAAGTTACACCTCTTGTTCACGTTAACACCACGCAGTTGCTTGTTTGTCATTAAGCGGGTACTCTTTCATTATCAAAAATTATCTTTCAGGTCTTTTATTAAATTCATTATTCTTAATGTTAACCATTTTCATTACGTAGTGGAAATGCCTGGTATATAAATTACTTCAGTATTGAAATGAATATTCAGATAGATACTCAATGACTGAAGTTTCAATTATGTCTTGCGAACGATGCAGTAGCTTGAGTAGAGGGAAGTAAAGCAACGCTTTGTAGCAAGCACGTCATTTTGGGTGAGTGGGGATATACATTTTGGGAACCCAATTTCATTATCATTGCTTGAGATTTAGTTTCTGGGAATACACCTTAATGCAGTCCTTAATGCATGGTAGTGGTTGATCACATGGCTTTGTTTTCTGAAACAATGCTGTTTCATTTCATCGCATTGTTCAGTTATTCCACGGAGCATCCATACGTTAACTTCTGTTGAAATTGAAGAGATGGAACTTTAGTTAAGAGACAGAATAATAATGTATTAGAAAAATGCGTGATTTTGAGCTTTTGTCACATTTATACATTATCCTTTCTACAGCGTCTACAAGTCTAGATGTTGTTTCCTTTAACATCTGGTATTGACATGTTTTGAGTACGCTCCATTTTCATATCAGACTTAAATGTATGAGAGTGTTGAGGCTCAAAATCGCTTAGATTTGCGAGCAATTTAAGAATAACGCAAGGCTCAAGCTTCAGTAAGGCTTAGAATTTGTAGGTTTTCCAGTGATAATGCTGCTTTCAGATTAACTTTTGCATTAATGATGACATATTTGTTGTGCTGTTCCACTCTTGGTTTGCTTTGTTTTAAGGTACAGCATCAACAAAAATTTTAATTCATTCCTTTGATTTTGAGGCCAGATTGCACCTTTCGTACTTAGGGATAAAGCAAAATTAGATACTTCTAGTATTATCATTAAGAAGAGTATATAGGACATAGCTGAATGGTTTTCATGTCTCCGCCTGCATAGACCCTTGTTATTTCTCCTTGGTTATGATTGCTTTTCCTAATGCTATTTGCAGCAAGCATTCATAAAATATTTCGCTATATTCCGCACATAAACTTTGAATAATCGCACTGGCAACTCTTTTATATATGATCGATTGTGGTTGATATGATGGGGCAGTAAAAGTCATACTGTACTCTTGTGTCGCTGCGATCCCGTTGGCCTCCTTCTGAGTTTAATAAAACATCGCCCCTTTTTGGAACAATAATGGGTCCATATCAACATGCTTTTTTACGGGGACCCAGATTTGTTGGAAACGCTCCCTGTACGGACGCATATATTTTTGTAAACGGATAAAAATTTAAGCGTTTAGAAGAATATCCGGATAAGTGCAGGTGTAGCCAAAATAGTATACAAAAATCTGATCTCCTAGAGAAGAGTTCCAGACGACTTTCATGCAATCACAATGCTCAACAAATGCCTTTATAGATGGATGTTTAATAGTCCGATTAACAGAAGTACACTTTTGAGGCTCTTTTGGGGTTGCAGGGAACAGGAGAATATGCATAATCTATCAAGGGAACAGGGGAACATGGCAAAAATTAGAAGGGTAGAAGGAACTTGTGGTCTCTTCCAGGGAACATTTCCAAGTACCATTTCTCAAGTATTTTTATATCTTGGTGTGTAGAATGCTGATTATCGTTCTTAGTCTTTACAATTCTATAAAGTTTGATTAGGGGATTAATCTTTCCTTCTTGGTACAAGTATGGATGGTGATTTCAGTTTCATCCAATATTGCAAAAGAGCGTTTTCCAACACTATAGAGGGCGTGGCACTAGAAAATTTTTCCTGGAGACAAGCCCCCATACCCACATTTATCTTGCGTGTCTACTCTACTTTGTTGCTTAAGTGCCTTTTTAGCTCTACCCACCTTCCTTCCATTGATTTTCATTACGCTTCTGTCGCTTCTCTTTCTGCATACCGTTTTGCAGAACCTAAAAGATAGTCTCTTACTTGCAGAGAATGGGTGTGGTTATCAAAGAGTGCCGTCGTTATAGGGCGTACATACGTATACCTAATTATTTTAATTATTCTAAGATGGTAGTCATTCAGCCTTGCTAGTTTACAGTAGTCAAAGAAAGTAGTTAAATCTAGCTTCTGGAAGTACTTTGACCGGTGTTTCTTTAAGAATACCTTCCTTGCTCCTGCCGCTGGCAAAATTCCGAAAATCTGGAGATTAGAATGTTGACTATCAGTCTGAGAAAATTTTCCTGCGAAGCTCAAAGGAGCATGGAAGTTTTCTCTAGGGAACAGAGAAACAAGTGGAAGTTTAACAGGAAACTAAGGAACATGTACCCGTTAAACGACTCTCTCTTATGTTAGTTGCAATATCATTCCAGGCCAAAGTAC
Organism: Cassiopea andromeda; assembly: GCA_018155075.1. NCBI lineage: Eukaryota > Metazoa > Cnidaria > Scyphozoa > Rhizostomeae > Cassiopeidae > Cassiopea > Cassiopea andromeda. The sequence continues at coordinate 107,515 of WIPJ01067540.1, read as the reverse complement.
CAAATTATTAAGCCCTTTTTCGGTAAGTTTAGATTTAGGTTTTGGAATATGCAGATCTTTACCACTGCTGGTATTATAGTTAGATAAAGAAGGTTTCTGTTGGACAGTATCCCAGTTGGACAGTTGTAAGGGCATAGCTTGTTGAGAACCTTATATAAAATTGCCCCCCCCCCATGGATGTTGTTAGAGTATACGCTCTATGGGCATTGGCCTAACAGATAGGATCCTGCCATTTCCTTTAGCTGATAATTTGGAGAAGCAGCCAGGATTTGCACAGGGAATTTTCTTGTAATATAGCCTTTGTCTCTATTCATTGTCCTTTTCTATGCGGCTACTGAGACAATCAGGGCAATAGGTACCGGTGTCCATTGGCCACAAGCAATGTTTACATCATTATGAGTACGTGTAGTGTTGTTGAACAATATTAATGTATTGGTACCATCACGAAAACAGGTCCTTGCTATTGAGGGAACGCAATATTTGAATTGCCTCACTGGTTATTCATATTATGTAAATATTAAGACAGATAATGGATATGAGCAACTGGTATTTCATTCCTACTTTTAATTATTCCTAACTCCACATGTTTGTGTCGCATCCAAGTGCAAATTAGTACCAGGGATTCAGCCACGGAGTGATGATTTGTAATTAAGTGATGATAACGAAGACATAAACATGTAAACAAGTAAATGCAAGTGCGTTTATGCGTATGTAGTTATTTGTGTTTGTGTAATGTATACGAACATACAAACACATACATACTTACATGCATATATACACATATACATACATATATGCATACATACATACATACATATATATATATATATATATATATATATATATATATATATATATATATACATAATATACATTATATATGTAAAACCAGAAGTACACTTTTCTTCCAAGTAAACGTTTCAATTAAAATCTTCATCAGTACATTATATATTAATCATTTAACATTCTGATAATAGATGATAAACTCCTTGATATAGGAATATAATCTTTGGGTAAAATTAAGGCTCAAAATTGCTATAATTTAAGAATTTGTAAGGAATTATGCAAAGCTCAAGCTTCACCATGACTCAGAAGTGTTGCGTGTTCGAGTGGTTGTTATAATACCTTTAGAATAGTTTTTTGTGCTATTCATACTCTATTTATTATTCTGTTCCTCTGTTTTTCTGCTTCAACTGAGTGATAAATTAGGTAAACTGGAACTTGAGATGAGATCATCTGCATGCCATGCGATATTCTACGATGCATGCTTGCCTTTAGAAAGCAGAGAAATAGAGGGATGTGGGTTTCCTTATCGCTTTAGTACTGGCTTCCCTTTTATCTTCCGTCCTCATGTCGGTTATGTCCTAAGGTAGGCCACTTTCCTTTTTCAATGCAAAGTACCTTGACAATTTATGTGCAAGAGCGTAGTTGTAACCGAAGGCTTGAAAATTATTGTTTTGGTTCCTAGATATAGCTATTGATATAGACCCCAGTGCACTCTCCAGACGTCAGAGGACTGGACACTTCTTACGTATCAACCATTAAAACATGTGGTTAGAGTGTACTTTATGGCTGGATCGAGTGCACACGTGCATAATAAGGAAACTAGCATGTTGAACGATATTACAGATATTAATGTATGAAATACATCTAAGTTAGAATTCGCTTTACTTTCCTCCCTCAAAAATGCAGCACAATTTGAATACCAATCGAATCCACTCGAGTCCATTCTAACCTGAACCTTGTTGACAGGCTAAAGGTTTGAGATTAGAAACGGATTTTGTCGTATTTAGTTACTTCATAATGTTCATCTGCTACCTCCTCTGAATATGATTGAACTGAAAATGGAGTTGCTTTTCAGGAGAATGTTCCCTGTGATTAAAGTAAGTATTGCTGGTCTCAACCCAAAGTTAAAGTATATCTTGGTAATGGATATTGTCCCAGTGGACGACAACCGGTACAAATACCACAATTCAGATTGGACGATTGCAGGCAAGGCTGAGCCACATATGCCAGGCAGACTCTATGTCCATCCAGATTCACCGTCAACTGGTGCACAATTAATGAGACAAGTGATCAGTTTTCAAAAGATAAAGTTGACTAATAACCACTTAGATCAATCTGGCCACGTGAGTACATGACTCTCATATTCATGTAGAGGCTGTTAAACCATCATTGTGTAAGACAAAGCTTTTTCTGCTTGGGATACGCTACTGTATTTCCTCTAAAGAACACCGCCCTCTATTAAACGTCACCCTCTAATAAACGCTGCATTAAAAGATTCATTTCACGAACGAGGACAGGGATATTGCCATTCTTTGATATTTTTCATACTGTAAACACATAGTTTTTCAACTTTGAAATATTCTTCAAAGAAAACATTGTGTAAAGTTTCATTTTTCATTTTACAATGAGCACTGCCTTCTAAAGAAGGCCGCATCAAAAGTTGGATTTTGAATAAACGCCGCGGTGTTCTTTAATGGAAATGCGGTATTTGAATAGCCTTGGTAGAATGTCAGATTTTTTGTTACGGTTCAACCAAATAAAGCCTGTGATGAAAAATTTTCTCAAATTCAAGGCATATTCACTTCTTACTTTCAAGCTGGAGAAGATTCTTGTTCGTCTTTGATTGTGCAAGTGTAGCAAATTTTGCCTCAAAGTGCAACTTCTAGCACTAGAATTCCAATGTTGATTGCATTTTGAGATATAAACTTTGTGAATTGAAGTCAAAAACGTTTTAATTGATCATAACATTTCATATGGGTTTCTTTTCTAGCCTTGCTTTTATAATTCAAAGAATAGCATCCTATGGAAATTGCCTAGGCCTTTGTTCAACATGCTCCATTTGTCAGCGTCCATTCTGATAGTTCCTGAATACTTTCTTTTCATAAAATTTTGATATAGCTCTAGAACTTTTCCACTCTGCCACCTGTTTGTACTTTTCTTTCGCCTCTCAAGCTTTTGTGTTGCGACAGCAGCTCCTCTTGCTTCTTGTGCTATGCGTCGGTCAAGAAGGACTAAACATTTTCTCAAGATTGAAAATATTAAGGAAATGTGCTTTTTATTTTTCATCTTTATGGTAGTCAAATCGTTGTATGTACTTGTACGGTAATCAACTAATACATTTCTGTGTACGAAACAAACTCTCTAACTTCAGATGGATGTTTTTGCGTTTTATCATTTCCAACTGCTGATGTTTCTTAAAGTGTTTATAGCAGTTTATTAAAGATATTGAGAGTTTAGAAAGCAAATGAAACCTAGCTTAGGTAACGGTAGCTATGAGAAGAGAAGGAGAATGCTCAGGTTCTGTGAAGTACGCATGTGTAAAACTACCTCAGAGAATATTGTTGTTTATGTCTTGTTTCTGGTTGAATGAAAATTTTCCTGCAAATGAAATTATTTCAAATTAAAATTTGAAGCCCAACCTGTCTATTATTCTGAAATGGTACTTAGTCTTTGCCTGATTTAGGCGTTGTGTTTCTTATGTAATGCCCCATATCTTTTGTAATGCTATTTTCGCAAGGAACTGGAATCAGCGCACAGTACTAATAGTTTCTTAATTTGATGGAAAAGGCTTGGCGTTCTAGTAATGAAAGGTTTCTTAATTAGTTTCTTATTTTCGTGACCGAAACTCGCTTTAGGGCATACTTTCATGAGTTAGGCTGTCCCACCTGTGTGAGCTGTCTCGCTTCAGTGAGATCTGCTTGTTTTTGATGATTCTATGCAAATTCATCTATGCGTTTACATGAGCTGTAGGCCAGCCCACATGGGTGAGATCCACGTCAGGTGGGATGCAGATTATCCATGTAAACTCGATCAGATGGGCTGCCTCACTCAGTTGGGCTGCCTCACTCAGTTGGGCTGCCTCACTCAGTTGGGCTGCCTCACTCAGTTGGGCTGGAAGTCGCTGTTCTACGCATGTGCAAGCATGTTTGGTGCCGAAACGGCTTATGATCTCTTACTTGACAATGGCCGACAACTCAATCTCGATGTAAATCACAAAATAAGCTAGTGGAAATGAAGAAATGTCTAGTTTTCCAAACGCAGAGAAGAGACTATCCCACCTGAGTAGGTTGGCATTTATTTCATGTAAACACAAGTGGAATCGATCGCACCAGAGCAGGGCCTATTTTAAGGAATTCTCCAAGACCACACTATGCTTTGATAAAGCCTGACAACACCCTACTTTAGCTTTTTTGGGACTACGCCCTTCAACCAATCCAAAAGTTTATGTGGGGCCTTTTGTTATTTGATACCACATTGCAATATTTTTTGTACTGTTCTTGAAATTTGCATAGAGTGTATACAGACCAAAGCACAGAAAGACTTCTCTTAAGTGAGAAGCATGTGAAAGTAAGAAAGTTGATTACACTTTTAAATTTCCAAGACCACACTTAAGATTTCCAAGACCGCAAAGCGTGGCCTAGACCACTCTAAAATAGTGCGTCAGCTCACTTAAGTGGGCCAAGCCACCGCATGTAAACAGGTTCTTATTATCTGAAAGTCGAACGCTTCTGGGCGGATATAGATCAAAATCACAAGTTACAGTCTTTTTCAAAGGAAAATCGTACAAATCCAATGTACACTTTTTTTTAGAAAAATTCATAGTATACAGTTTCCTAATTTTTCTTGAGCAGAGTACCAGAGGTTCTTAATTTTTTGACCAGATCAGTATTCGTTTCTTATAAACCAGTTTCTTATAAAAGTATATACTCTCATAAATCCATAATATGGTAGCTGACTGCTAAGAAGCTCAGCTCTCCTTCTTGCTCAAGCGGACATTGCTCACTCTACAATTGTATCTTGAAGTTCTAGTTTCACTTCACAAGTATCATGTTCCATCGTTTTCTTGGCGTAATGTATTGCATTTTTGTAATTTACATGAATGTAAAATGGTTTCAATCTTCTGCCTCGTCGCACTGTATTGTTTGTGGATAGTTTTGATGGTCGTGCAGTTTTGTCTCTGCTATAAAGTTTTAGCTTGATATTATCCCAACGAAATTCAAGCATGCAGCCATCTCTGATATATACATTTTTGACTTACCTAATTCTTGCAGATCCTGAATGTTCTTAAAAATTTTTTATTTTAATTGTAAATTTAAACACTTGAGCCTCACATTAATTTATAGTCTTGAGCGAACAAGGTGTAAATACGGGTTAAAATTAGAGGCAAAATATAGTTCTTTGGAAATGAGATAGTTGTTCATAGAAGCAAAGCAAGAGCAAGCTATAGCAATACACTTGACATTTACGTTATACAATTTATCTTAGGAAGCACTCAAACTTAAGGAAGATCAATACAGTCTATGTCCGGAGAGACGTGCGATCGTACGTGTGCGTCTCCACGCTCGTGCAAAATCCCCAGCACGAGCGAAAAATCGATCATGCCAATAAGCGAAATAGTGTTGTAACACTATGAACCGCCCAAACGAACATGCGAAATAGGAATTTCGTTTGCAAAACTGCAACATTAGTGACTGTCACCTTTTCCTTTATAACTTTGCTTTATCCTGCTCTATTCTAAATGAGACTTTTGACATGCTTAAGCAACAAGAAACTAGGCATTACAGATGTAAAAATCTTGGATCGCACTTGCAGTTCCAAATAGTTAAGAGCAATGACTCGTGCAGACAAGTGTACACGTGCTAATTGCCACAATTGGACCTATTTCTTCTGGGCACGGACTGCCTAAGTCTTTGTGAACATTGAGCCTTGGATTAGTCATGAATTTAAGCGAATCCGAGCCTCAGTATGCTTACAGACTATATACTTAGAAAATTGTGTATCCCTAACTTCTTGAGAAAGTTCAAGCTTTGGTTGTTGAGCTACTTCTTTTTAAAAACAAAATGAAGGCAGCTCATAATCGTAAATTATTTTCTACATATTAAACGTTCTCTAAGTAAACACAAACAAAAACTCAAGGTCTTTGTAAAGCTTCAGCATTGTATTAATCTTTAATTATAGATAAATTCAGTGAATTTAAGCCGTTGTATCGTAATATAAACTATGTACTGTATATTCACATAAAAATGGTTTACCCTTTAGAAGCGTGGCAATTTAATCAGGTTTAATTTCCAGACTTGCATGCTGCACGAGAAGATTTGAATGGCCTGTTGTGAGGGAACTGTTGAAAGAAATAATTCACAAAGCACACACTATTAGATTTTTCTTATTTCAAAGTTTGGTATTTTGCTTAAAGTTGGACATAAAAAACGACGTGATTTTCTCAATCAACTAAATTAAAAAATCGCTAAAAGACCATTTCGCAAACGACATTTATCAATAGCGATTTCTTCATTATCATCACGAAAGTCCTGTTTCTTTCCGCTTTTTTTCTCCATTCAAATGAAGTAATACTGTATAGCAATTGCCATGTGGGGGTTTCTTGAAAATAAGATATTATTTTGCAAGTATGCTTCCCTCGAATAAGGTCCCATATGGGATTATCCGAGTGGGGGGGGGCTTGTTTGCAAAAATGATTTCTTAGGTCGAGGCTTTTTCAAGGTGGGGTTTTATTCGAGGATTTACGGTATAAACCAAAGTGCAAGGTCTTTTATTTATAGGAAAGTGGTTTGTAAGAAATTAGTACTCGGCTGCTTAAAAAGTTCAGAAAGTTCAGTACTGGATTTTTGAGACCTAAGAAAGTTTATAAGTGCGCAAGTATTCAAAATCCGATTGTGCAAAAATGTTATACTGGCTTTCCTCTGTCACTCTAACTACTGCTGCTTACCAAGATTTATCATAACTTCAAGTCTGCATGAAACTTTTCACATTCCTCTAATGCGCATGAGCAAAACATTGGGAATGAGGAAGTTTTTGCTACGAAAGTGCTAAGAAAGTTTTGATACTGGAACCGTGAAAAAGTTGGGAACGTTTCAGCTTTGGGCCAAAAAAGCTTTCCTTATAAAATAAATAACGTGTATATAGAAATGGCAACAATCATATCATTTTAATTTAGCTTGTATCCCTTTCCTTCTCATTTCTCCTCCTTCTCTTTCCATGAAGATGAATGATCAGTGTTACGAATACCTTGCACTCAGAAGAGTTGTGGTTTCATATGCAGCAGTTCATGCTAATTTGAATCTCATTTTTCATGTAGGCCATAACAACAGAGTCCTCTGATACAACTTTGAATTCATGATAAGTGCTTTCATCGAAAGATAGATCTTGAAATCGGGATCAATACTTATGTCACTACGAAATTTAGGCCATTGCATTTCCTGCTTATTTGGACTTTTGTCAGAATTCAGCTTTGCTCGTTGATATGTGTAAATGACAATCCCACCCCAAAAGTCAGAATAGGAAAGATAGATTTTGATGCATGTGCGCTGGATAGATTGATAATGAACAATCGCTTTGAAAGAGGTCGTTTGAGAGGCATAATATTTATATAACTGCACCATGGTGCTGATGAAAATTGTCTTTTAGTTTGCTGTTATCTAATTCTGTCAATCTCAATTACGAGAACTTTTCATACCCAAGGTATGGGTGCTCCATCGAGTTAAGTGCTTAGAATGCAATGAAAGTGTTCCCTAGAAGATCACTTGAAGTGATTTTCTAGGGGACAAGTCCATTGCATTCAAAGCATTTTGCTTGATGAGCACCATGCCTTGAGTATACTTGAGATTTGTCGCACTGTCTCCATTCAGAATATTATGTTGCACAATGAATTATTCACCGTATCAGATCGCTTTGAGTATCGTTTGATCATCCAGTTGAAATACGTATTTGAATATATGTGATGCTTCAATAATAGGCCTTTTTCACTGAGCTCGATTCCCTGTTGCTAGTAAATTCCTGCAGGTTGATGACATTTCTTTAATGCCTGGTGAGGACTCAAAATTTGCTCCAAAGCATGGTGGCTTGCTGCTATTTGCACAGACTGGAAGAGACTACATGTAAAAGTTAATGAGCATGTGTCTTGTGGTATCAAAGGCATTTGGTACAAGCTAGGTTGCTTCTTTTCACGTTGTCTTCTCTGAATACCAGAGTGCCAGAAGTGGCGATTAAAAAAGGCCCTCTTATAGTCTTTCTGAACTCTTGATTTGCTCCTTTTTTCCAAGATCTGTCATCAACTATTCATTTTTTCATCTATAAACCGTCCTGGCAGCCATATTTCTTAATCCTGTATGAAATTCCGTCAGAAATTGCCTTATACATACAAATTTTGGCGTGGAGAAAATTTGGCGAAATTGGTGATTTTGGTCTGAAATCAACAGACCAAGTCCATTAAACCCAGCAACTTTTTGTTTACATACACACTGTTTCTATTCAATCTTGCAGAAGAAATATGCAAAATAGCTTGTAAATAATTCATTAGTTTTAATAATATGTTGTTGTTCTTTTTTATCCTTGTTTGCCTTTTTGTTGTAAAACGTTTCTTACATATTTTGCGTCTTTCTTCTTTTTCTTTTTTGTTTGTAGTTTTACTGCTTCACCAAATTAAAAATTATTTTTCTATCGCTAAATTAAATCCAAGCCAAAAATTGTACGATTAAGGTATTTTGACCGACAAGGCATAAGTTGAAAGATCATTTTTTGAAGACAGTCTATTTGTAAGCTGGAATCAGAGGCGTAGCCATTGGGAAGGGTGTGGGAGGGTGCCGCACCCTCAATATTTAGCTTGTTGACTCATGCTAGTGCTATTCAATGTTGTATTCCGGGCAAAACTCCTTGAAGGCAAATTGTGCTCGAACGATGTATATTTGTCGGCAAATTTGGGTTGTGCACCCTACCAAGATTTCTTTAATTTCTCCCCTGGCTTTAATATGAAGAGAAGAAGAAATGGAGTACTGAATTCAAATTTAGTAGCTGGTATCTATTCTCGAGTTCCATGTTTTGAATTTGAGAGGTCTCGATTTTCTATGAATCTAGTCATGGCAATCGTTATTCTTCTTGATATTATAGCAAATACACTTAAGATGTAAATGTTAAGGGCCTCAGTTCCTTGTATCGTGTGTCCCATTAATTCGTAATTTCTACTTAACTTTCAACCACTTCTAAACAGAGAAACTTATTGTCTAGAAGGACGATGAGTCATGATGACATTCATTGGAAATTGTGGTCACAAGAATTGTCGTTATTTCAAGAACTTACACCAAGTTCATAATTTACAATTAGAAGTTACGAGGAAAGGTTACGTGCTGTACTTGTAACACTTTCAAACTGTTTAACTGCCACCTCCCATTTTGGACGTTTGCTATCAATAGACTTTGAGATGAAGTTTCATAGGATTGTCTACACGATAGACACAACACTACCAAACATTCTCAACAACGTTTAAAGGACGTTCGCACAAAGGTGGCGTTTACACTAGAGATATTTCTCCGGATAAGAAGTTTTCCGCATAAATTTTTATACAGATAGATTGCGTCTACACTACATGGGATATAGATTTATCTGTTTGAGCGCTCCGTTTACACTAGAGAAATCAAAAGAAAGTAGTATTCTTTGCTGAGCATGCGCACGAGTGCAAAAAATTCATTTTCTTCAATAAATGAACTATGTAGAATGCCCAGTAAACGTTTCCATTTCTTTGCTATGTCCAAAATAGGAAAATATTTATGAACTATGAGTCGCCGGGAAATTGTGAAAAATCTATCCTGGAAAGATGAAGACGAAGAAACAGCTTTACTGCAACCCCTTTATTGACTATATATTTTGATTTCATCCATAGCATCCGTGACAACAGCAGTAGGAATGACTATAACTTTGACTACTGGACAAAAAATTGCGCTAATTTTCAAGTGCATGATGCGTTGCAGTGACTTCAAGTATAAAAATAGCCTCTCAATAAATGCGAATAGATATTAATGCAGATGAATGTGTTTAAACCTACAAAGTTTCTCTAGATAAATATTTATACGTATTGTATGAGGATAAATATTTCTCCGGGAAAATTTTTCATATGTAGACAGGAGGCCTATCAATATAAAATTTTATGCGGATAAACATTTATCCGGAGGAATATTTCGAGTGCAACCGTCACCAAAATGTGCGCCATCTTAAACTAGGGCCAAACCAAGAAACCTTGTCCTATAGCATATCAAATTTCAATCTGACATTTGTTGCAGTATGTGTTTAAGTCATCGTCAATTATTTCGTGTGAAACATGCTAAAAACAATGGTGCGAAGCCAGGACATATTTGTGAAGCGCAAATGAAGTTTGTGTATGTCGAATGTGCTGTTTTGGCCTGTGCTTTACATCATCATATTTGTCAGATAACGCTCGTTCTCAAGAAAACTTCAGCTTTGAAACTGCCAAAGAAGTGAACAGGAAAGCATTCGGAATGTTTGATCAGCAAAAGGAATCAATCATTTTCATTCGTAAAGATTTGAGAATAAGTGATATTGCTTATTACACTCTTTTTTATAAGAATATAGAGGCTTAATATAGCTAACATTTTAAGAATAATGTAAGAATAATGCGAGGCTCCTGCTAAGACATGACTTCTTTGTATCCTAGTTGTGATACTGCTTTCAGATGTGCTTTTACATTATCGATAAAAATATTAACTCTTGCTTGATTTATGATGTAGATAAACATCAACAAAATTAAAATATATTCCTTAACTTTTTAGGCGAAGTTACACCTTTGGTATTTAAGAATCATTTGAGAATAATTCTAGGCTAAAAATAAAAAAGAATTAAGAACATTGCAATATATTGAGGCTCGGTTAAAAGAGTGTAGCATTTTTGGTTGACTTTGGAACTGTGCTGTTCGTGTGCAGAAATTTAATGACAAGGAGCTCAGTAGTGTTGTACTGATTGTTACTCGGCACTGCCCCACTTTTAACTGCTAATTTTCCTGGTAAGAGGCTGTCAGCGACTGTTTTCTGCTTATTACTCGCAATGAAGCCTCGCATAGACTGTGTCTTCAACTTTACCCATGTTGGCACTTCTACAGTGTTGTAGTCCATGTATCAAAAGTGATGCATCTTTAGCACTGTTTCCCAGCATTTATCTTGTTGCCCCCCTTGTCCAAAATACTATTTAAGCGACCGCCCCGCATGAAATTAAACTGACACTATGTATGTACAGGACTGTAAACAGCTGAGCTGGATTTGGGGGCAAATTTGTAGGCGCTCAATTATGAGGCAGAGAATCTTGTATGTCCACAAATATGTGTCAATAGATCACACACTAAGTAAGAAAATAGTCTGCTAATAGTTAGTGTTGCTGAGAATGGGGAATCAGGAGGCTTGCCCCCTGAAAATCTTTTGAGCCAACACCCACTAGAACATTGGAAAAGGTCCTTTGGCAGAATAAAATGTACTTGCTTTCATCATTGATCTTCATGCGAAGAAGGAGAAAGAGCAGGACGTTCAACATGGCTTCATCGAAGTTTGAAGATATAGAACACAAAAGGAAACAGTTATACCGACTTCTCCCTTTTCTGTTGCATGTATTCACGCCTAGAATAGAAGAAAAGAATCTCACGCCAATAAGGAGAGACATGCCCTGCCACCAACAGGGTCATCATTTATACGTCATCTTATCAGTGGTCATGCAAATAAAAAATTGAAGCGCTAGCGTCTCACTCTCGGACTAAATTCCGCACTGAAACTCCTACAGCAACTTGTGCCATAATAAAACCATCGCTGAACAAAATGACAATCTCTGTACACCATATATCTGAGGCCTGATGCTCCTAGATTCTAGAATGGGTGGAAATCATAGCATATAAAACACTGTTTCATTGGACCTTATGCCCACTGATTGTGCCCCTTATTTGTTTATGTGCCCCTATTTGTTTATTATAATTTCCATGGCACCTTATGTTTTGGGTTGAAATTTAAAGACTCATACACTACACAATTCTCTCTCCATCCCTTCGCTTGTTTTTTCATGCATTGATTGCGAGAGGTCGGTCCTGGATACCAGTCTTCACTCTACGGTGCACAGGCCTCCACTACCGAGAGATTCACACCGTCAGGCTTTGAACATAATACGAGGTTTATCAGATTGTAGTTGACGATTTTTTTATCGTACATAAAGGATTTTCATGAAGGAAAAGAGTTTTTGGCCGTGTTTCGAAGTAGACAGGTCATTTATTTAGTTTCATATACCTAGAAACAAATAGTTCTTTATACTATTTCTGACGATGCTCTGAGTTTTGCAGTCAAGCGAAGAGTGTTTGCTTTTCATAGTATATTAATAAGATGCTTCATGTTATTAAAGTATATTCGTAGATTAAAACGTATTAAGTCTTCTCTATGCAATCTGAGTTATCACATTTAGGGTCTAATGATTTTAGGGCACTTGAGCTCATTGCTGTTATGAGCTTCTTTAATGCAATAGTGCTGGAACGCACTGGCCTGGATTTTTTGTAGTTTCATTATTTTGTGTTCCTTGGGATCATTCACCCTTTACGTAACGACTCCAATGGGAGGAACGGTACGCTATTGTGTAATTCATATGGAGATGGAAATTTATGGGAGGGGAAGGGGTCTCAAAAACGGTTAATATGGTGTTACGTAGCGGGTATATAGCCCCTTTTTGCATATGCTGTGCAATTAAAGAAGTTGTCTTACCAGGGAATTTGGGCCCTGCTTACGTTGATCCATTTGTGCAAATTTTTTTCTCCTGTTTGATCTGTTAATCTTGACCCTTTCCGCACTAAATCGCAAAGATGTCCCCACTCTGTCAGCTAGAACATTTTAATGCCTCTGATAGATAATGCAATATTTGGAATACAATTAAGAAGTGTTTGCTTAGCCTGGTCCTGTGACAACTGTTGGTTCTTGATTTAGTCCATTAGTTTCTATTTAAATGTCACCCGCTATGTAGGAAAAGCAGACATGGGAACGTTTTGATATGATGTCATATCTTTAATGGTCAACTTGTTTACCGTACTTCCTCAAGAGCATCTGCAAGTTGATTGGAAACTCATGCTCTCTACATACACATTTTTTTTACAAAAAAAAACATGTCTATAAGGAACATAAGGCTGAAATTAGGAAAACATTAAGAACAATTTGAAAAAGGCTGAGTCTCAAACAATAGCTTGAAAAAACTGCTGTTACAAGAAAATTTTTTATCGAACTAGAACGCAAATTGAAACAACATCCATTACAAATCCTGAACATCCTTTTTCTTTCATAACAGTTGCCTTATTTGGGTTTTTATTATCGTTCAAAGTATTAAGAATGTAAGAAACATGCAAGAAACACTTAAGGTTGGATTTAACGAAATATTAAGAAACATCCAGGCTGAAGCCAGAGAGTTTGTGTTGTAAAAATCCGAGTATACTACTTTATGGATATGCAGACCTGTCAACTCTCCCGGTTTTGCCTGGAGACTCTCGGTTCTGACTGCTTTCTCCCGGCCTGCCGATTTATATATTTTTCTCCCGGTTTTGAAGACGTCATCTAGCTGAAATAAATGGATCTCTCGCTGCTATTTAATTTGTTTTCTGACATCTCCTTTGAGTTTGTGTGATTTATTTAAGATTTTCCGATTTATAGTTGTGATATTATGGTGTCATTGACTTTCCACATCGCAAAAAGTTTTTTCGATGCTTTCTGAGAAACAAAAACTGATAGAATTTAATTTAATGAGACTTCTCATGATCAATTTTTTTCATAAACTACTTGCCGAGCACAGCATTTTATCTTGTATATTTATTCTCTTATCAAATCTCTGTGGTCTCCCGATTTTTGATAAAATCTCCCTGCGTTTTTATAGGAGAAATGCAGAACCTCCAAGTTTTGAAAATTTTAGGTTGACAGGTATGGATATGTATCCGTGCTACCTTTTTGCCTAGAAGCAGTAAAAAGGATGCGAAAAAAAATCAGACTTCGTGACGATTATTCAGAGGGATATTTTTAGTTTTGATGGCATCAACGTTATGTGCTTTACTCAGTATTTTGTAAAAGTTTCTTACCGCCAGCAAATTTGATAAGATTCAGATATAGATAAAGACTGGTTTGAGCTTGCAAGACTAGTTTCGAATCAATAGAATGTCTTGCAGGCTCAAGTCTGTCATTATTTATGCAAAATCTTATCAAAATTGCTATATTGTACGCAGTGAAGTATGGCTTAAGCACTAGAGATGCTCTCTTGAATCTCTTTTACAAAGCGTAAATGCAATACCACCCAAATTTGCTTGTAAAACTTGTCAATGTTTACATCTAATCGCTCAAACAGCTTCATTTTTCTCTCGTAGATCATTCTGAACTCCATGCATAAGTACCAGCCTCGCATTCATATAGTACAGGCTGAAGACAGTTCACCATCAGCTCTTCGCAAGAGTACATTCACAACACACGTTTTTACTGAAACTGAGTTCATGGCAGTTACTGCTTATCAGAACCCAAGGGTAGGCAAAAACAATGCAATTCTCATACTTTTATGCACCAAAGTTGTGGTCATTATTTGCAGTCTCTGCATTTGTGGCGAAACAATCAGCAAAGTATGATCGCTTATTGAATAGAGGGACAACATTAGCAATCATGGACGGAGTTACAGGGGTGTGGGTGCTACCCCCTCAATATTTTCGTACTATTCGATAAATTCTGCAATATTTTATTACTATTAGGTAAATTCTACAATATTTCTGAACCATGTGAAAACAAAGATAATATTAGCTTCAAGATATTAACTGATTTTTTAATATTAGGATTGCCTTTTGATAGTCAAGACTTATGGTTTTTCTGTCAAAATTTTTATGGACATGGCTCTATTATCCAGGCATTTGAAGAATGTGGGGACCAGCGCTCATCATAATCCTACACCCCAACAATAATCTAGTATGTCTGTCCAGGGCCGCCAAGAGAATTCAAAGGCCCCGCGGCAAAAGAGAAATACGAGGCCCCCTGCGATCGAAGCGAACTGAAAATTTTCAATATCTATAAGTTAAATATGGAAAGTTACTGCTGGTTTACTTTATGAAGCTCCCCAGACCTTGAAGCATTGGGTGTTATGAGGCCCCTTGGACCTTGAAGTTTTGGGGCACTTTGCCCCCTGCCCTCCCCTCTCGGCGGCTCTGAGTCTGTCCCTGGGTATAAGATTATGAAATGTGCTTTTTATGTTGTTGAAACTGCCTCGAAGAATATCATTATCCGTCCCATCAATGAAATACAGTCAGCTCCAGTTACGTTGACTGCCAAGAAGAGCCCGAAGTCAGTTCTAGAGGGTCTGAGTTAAGTGGAGGAAGATATGTAAAGAGACTTCAGGACTTTATCATGAAGAATGACAAAATTGTTCCACTTTGCAGAAGCCCCAATTATCGTGATTCCTAATAAGCGAGAATAAGATGTACATTGTTTTAGATAAACAGCACAAGTGTTTAATTCATATTCTGCACTTTTCATTCTGTGCCATCCACCCGACCCATCATTTGTATCATTTAATTAAGGAGACTGGTCATTATTATTGCCTGGCATCCGGGCGGATGGAATTTTAACGGGACATGAAAATTCTTTTGGTCTAAATGTTTGATGATGAAGCTAAATTTATAGTAACTCTTCGGACATAGTTTTTATAGCTTCTCAGACATGCATGGTAGTAGGGAAGGAAGCTAGCATATAGATTACAATTTCTTTAAAGCAAAGTTTAAAGTTTATGTATTTTGGGGTTTTGAAATTTTTTGTATTTTTTGATTGGGTATGAGAACTTGAGTGGAAGTATTGGTATGTTGCGACTTTTTCAAGAAAAATATTATTTCTCCTTTGGTCCCAGATCCGGGCATTAATAATTACCAGTCCTTAATGTGAAGGAGCGATCTCCCCACAGTCAAAGACTTATGAGAAGTTCCAACACAGAAATACGTAAACCACTAGTGCAAATTGAAATTATTGATGTCGAGAAAGGACTTCTGTTGAATTGAATGTAACTTCTCTGCTTCATGACAATGTCATGCTTATTCATATCATTTCTTCTTTAGGGTAATGACATTTAATTCCATAGCATTTGTCCTTTAGGGTCATTATTCATGCAGGATAGGGGGCAGGAAGATATTTAGAGGGGTTGTCAAAAATTTTTGGGCTTCAAAAGGGGGCTACCAAAAACAAACTCTGATTTTTTGATAAAATTTTAGACGACTCAACTAAAAATTGAATACAACCCATTTGCCAAAGGATTTCGCGGTGGATGCAACACAGATCATTACGCAAGCATGAAAAGGTATGTAAGCAATAGCATTATGCAGGCTTGTGATTTCAAGCTTTTATGTACTTGTTTTTATGTTGTAATAAATTTTTATAATATATCTAAGCTATTGGGCACCGTAAGTTCGGGTGTAAGATTGCCGTGGATCCAGAAATCCTGAGTATATATACTCTTGGGCACCGAATAGGAGGGGGCATAATAACCACGGGGATAGTAGTTTTGCTAGAAATACGTAATTTGGGGGTTGGTTATAGTTGGGATTTAAAGTTCAATAGATAGTATAGGGACTCAAAACATTTCAAAGTTATAGCAATTAGCTGTTAACATTGTATAACTATGAGGTAAATCGTTTGTTTGATTTCCTTAGCTATTAATATTGATCTGCGTTCACAAAGTCAGTGTAGTTGCTTGCTTATCATTTTTAAAACTTTAAAATCGTAGGGTTAGTAAAATGGGAGGGTTAGAATTTTTTCGAAATTGCTTAGTTGGGGGGGGTGTTTATTAATTGCAAATGGGTGGTGAAATTTTTTCAAAATTTGCAATCGGAAGCCCTCCATTATTCGTTGTGAAAGAGTAACTTTCTGGCCGCTGCACTACCATGAAGCTTTGTTTTACGTAATGCACCATCAGATTTGGAATAGTTCTTTGAGTCCTGTGTGCCTCGTTTCCCTTTGATTCAAAAACGAATCGTTTCCAAAGTCCTGACTTTGCTTCATTAGCATAGTAATTAGTATATTCTGGGCTGGTATGATCAGAGTGGTCAGCGTGATTGTAATAATTAGTATCATCATCGTCTCCTCATTTCCTTCGTTTTATCACGATAATGTCTATTTTATGTAAGGATATCGTTATTAACATTAGCAAAGTTAAAGTAGTAAGCCTTAATTATCAAATGCAACAACCTGTGAAGGTTTTGTGTACAGTAAGTTACTTTTTATGTAAATCATAAATACTATTTACTCTTTGCAAGTAGCAAAGAACGCATAACAGGGTTACTTACTGGTGATATAGCAGAAATTGGAATATGATGCCTTGCCGACATACTATATTCAAAGACTGCTGTAAACTGCGCTTAGGCATACAATGAAATTGGTTTGATACTTTGCTAGTTTTGGAAATAGAATAACTTATGAAAACCACTTGAAGACGAAAACAGATTTGCAGCTGATTTATAGCATACAAGATTAGCCAGCTTTTCCATGGTGCTTCATTATATGAAGTGGGTGTCAATTTGTGAATTATGGTTCCAAATTCTTATGGCTTTGCTGTTGCTTTGTCTAACCAAAGTCGCGGCTCAGAATGTATCTTGGTATTTGCAACCATTTAGTTTTTCTGGAAACCGCAATGAACTTCACTTATTGAATCAACATGCCTTATCTGACTCAATAGCTGTTATTGATAGAATTATGCATTTCGAGAACCCCTTCTGTAGTAGGAGCCCTGGATGCCAAAAGTATTTGGTATATGTTTAATTGAAGCATCTGTACTTCTCAACCGATTATTGCCAAGTCCGTTTAGCTTCATCTTCCACAGTCTCTCTCTTGCATGCAGTGTTGGCAATACTATTTTGCTCATTTTCATGCAGCTTTCGTATTTTTCGTAAAAATATGACAATTCTATGTAAACACGATTTTTTTACTAAGAAAGTTTTTTTTGCCCAGTACTAAAACTTTCTTAGCTTTCTCACAATTTCAGTGTCAAAACTTTCCGGAGACTTTCTTAGCAAAATTTATGAGTTCTAATGTTTTGCACAAGCACACCAATGGAAAGTGAAAAAGCTCCATGCATACTTGGAATGGTGGTAAATCTTGTTAAGTATCAGAATATTTACACTGTAATCACATAAATGACATTTTGTGCACAGATAAATCGAATTCTAAATAGATAAACTCTAAAAGCTTTCTTTAGTCTCAAAATTCCAGTACTGAACTTTTCTAACTTTCTGAGCTTTTGAGTACTACTTTCTTATAAACCACGTTCTAATAAAAAAGTGCATTTTACCTTTGCTCCTTGAAAGTATTTTTACTTTCATGTGTTTTACTATTGTTTCTTTGGTATGCTTACTTTCATCTTTTTTTATTATTCATTTCATAGTCTCTTCATAGTTTATATTCTTCTTAGTAGCTTTGTTTTAGCTACATCGTTTTATATCGATATTGGGCTTCTGCCATCTTTTAGCGCTGAACTTTTTCTTTGCTGGGACCTTTTGTTGGAATTTTGAACATTCTTGGCAGCCACATTGCTCTTAAAACATGCAGTAACTCGCTTTCAATTTCATGAGATAATTAAAGACCCTTGATATATACTCGGAGTTGAAGCTCATGTAGCTCTGCATTTAAGCAGATCTTTTTTTGAACTTATGCAAAAAGGTTGGCAATAACTCATATAAGTGACATTTTGTACCCTGCCTTGCTTCTGACATATTCCTCAGAGAGCTTTCTCTGCAGTAATCAAAGGATCACGTCAATCCTAATTTTCTTCTTTAACTTTATGAAAAATTGAAACTCATCTATGACCTTCAACATATTTATCAAATGTATGTATTGCATAGTTTGTTTCCATAATAGGCCTAAGGCAGGTCTCGCTTGTTTTTTTAATTATAACTCTTGCTAATATTTGCTTCACTGTTTAGTTCTTTGTATTCAGTAATCATATAGTATTCATGCAGACCCGACTGCTATTAGTGCATTCCATATATAGTTAAGAATCTTTAATTGCTACACCCTTAATTGCTATATTTTTAGTATTAAGTTATTGGAGGTTTCCTCTCAAATTCCTTGTATTATGGAGCTACTTTATGAAGCTGGTCGAGGACCTTTAGGGATTTGAACAAGACTTCAATACTGAAATATAAAGAATTTGAATATTTGTAGCAAAGTATATGAGAAGTGGTATAGCAGTAATCCAATAATTTTCTTTGCTTATCTTTCTGAAGGTTCCACGATCAAGATCTTTATTATGCCACAAAGCGTGTATATCAACCCAGTCTATCAGGCATGGCCGGAATAGGCAGATCCTGTCCGACTATGTATAATCCGCCACAGAAACCATATTCCGACGTATACGGTACGTTAGTTTTATTTGCTATTTCCTCGGTAGCTATTGTTTAATTTCTCTCATAGTTTGATTTTGAAGCTTTTGTTTATTGTCATACACAGCATTGAATTAATCAAAGTTTCTTTGATAGTATCTTGGATTTGAAGGCTTTTTGACGACGGTTCTTTAGATGTAACTTTCAAGCCAGGCAATGAATTACTGGCCTGAGTAGACAAACCTTTTAAGGTTCATTGGCATCATGCTTTTCGTTCTGACTCATACGAAAGATTTTTTCGATATTTTTATAAATTGGGAATTTACCAAAAGTGCATTGAATATGTTGTATTTAATCAATGAAATGAAATTACCTTGACATCCTTGAGGGAAAATCAGCCGATGGCAGGGGAGAGGATACTAAAAGGCTTATTATTTAACAAATGTGAGGGTCTATTTACTTCTATACTGTTTTAATGCAATTATCATTTTATTTGCCAACAGGACCGCCATCTTTTAATACCATGGAATACCCATATGCCACAGGCCAACCATATGTAACTAAATCTTGTAGTCCTGCCCAGGAAACTTATGCAAATACAAAAGAAGAACGCTCACCAAGCTCCTCCCCTGCGTCACCTGAGACAACAATTGTTCACGGATACCCAAATGGACCTGCTCCACCCCTTGCACATCCTCCTTCGCATTTATTGGGCCCAGGGTACCCCATGCCGCCGACTGGCTATATCACTAACGGCATGTCTACCATGTACGGTTACCCACAACCATACTGCGGAGTCTATACGTCATCTTCGGACAGCCTGCATGGACGGAATGAGCATTGTATGAGACAAGGTTATGGCTGGCAATCAGATGCTCCATATCACTGAATCAGCACTTTGAAGTTTGATGCAGACGATGAAACCTAGTGAGCGACTGATTCTTACA
This sequence comes from Cassiopea andromeda, assembly GCA_018155075.1. Taxonomy (NCBI): domain Eukaryota; kingdom Metazoa; phylum Cnidaria; class Scyphozoa; order Rhizostomeae; family Cassiopeidae; genus Cassiopea; species Cassiopea andromeda. The sequence continues at coordinate 87,427 of WIPJ01067540.1, read as the reverse complement.
TGAAGACAGTCCAAAACATTACCATTATGTGTCTGGGGGGAGGTGAACATTCGAGACAAGGAATGATTTTAAGCAAGTCACAATAAGGATGGATGTATATTTTTGGGTTAAATTGCAAGTGGCGAAATTTTTCATTCATTTCTGCGTCATTTGGTAGTGACTTGGAAGATCTGCTCATAACCATTTTTGCATCAGGAACAATGAAGCTTTGCAGGACGTAGTTCTACACTATGGAACTATTTTAAAATGTTTGGCATACTTGCACATACGTTTTGAGTGGAGCCAGTTTTTTTTCATTCAATTCATTCTATTACTATTGTAGTTCATTAAAATGAGGTACATGTTTGCACATGATGACCCTCCCATTGTCTAAACTATTGTCTATCATGTGATTAGCTCTTCTTCTGAATGTCTGTTCTTACTGCAATGTTGGCTTCTTCGTTAGCCATTGCTCTCAGTGCACTTTGATTGACTTTCTATCTAGATTCTAGAATTACGTGCTGCTGGGAACAGCTATTACCCACATTTTATAAGTTTTGGATATCATGAAGGCAGCTTTTCTTGTCGATTGCCTCGTGACTCACTTTCATTTCTTTAGCCTCCTGCTGAAAGCTATCTGCAGAGGCCATATATTGTTAGCAGTCTAAACCTTTTTAACTTAAGACCTGCTGTTGTACGAAATCTCCACTCATCAACAAACCAAACTTGCGCAATTGGCGCCACTTCTGCTATTAAGTGGTTATAGATTAATTCAGTTAAAGGGTTGAAGTTCGAGATGGCAACCACGAATATGGTAATGAAAATGTCGTTATGAGTTTTCAGCGCAGAGTAATTATTGTGCATTTTACACTATTAGAATTGAGAGAAGCAATTGAGTGAACTTTACTATTCTGATTGGTTACATAAAATATTGCATCAAAATTCAACATCTGTTGTTTTAAATTTTAGAAATATATTATCTGTATGTACTGTATGTATCATAGGAATATATTGCCATGATAGTCATTTATGCCGTCAATTATTGCATGTCTGGTATTGTGATTCTTCACCATCCCTACAATAGTTTTAAATCGTTCATATCAAAAGCATAAGTCGACGATATCTTGCTGTTGTGTGACTGATTGATGAAGATATAACAGAAACAAATAACGAGTTGCATGATGATCTGTATAGGCAAAGGCCCAATATTCGAAATCTGGCTGAAACTGAAATTAATGCGTTCACCAACTAGTATGGAGCAATGCAATTGTGGAGTACGAGATAATTTTATGTGCAAGAGAAATAATAGACCTTATCCCCCACTATTTCTCAAAATTTTATTTTATCTAGAATCAAATATTCCAGTTGATTGCAAAGTTCTCATCACTGCTCCTAAGAGGACATACATAAAGATGAAACATTCAGCACATTTTTCTTGGTGTCTCACAATGTTATAAAAATAGGATTGATACCAGGCACTTAATAGTATAAACCATGCTCTTCAAATGGCAGAATTGGATGCTTATGTATACTTATTTTAAGAAAATGACTTTTTGCCAGAGCCTCTATTTTCTTAATTTTTCCGAAAGTCAGGGTGGAATTCTCTCTAGATGTTTTACGTTATTACTGGCTAAACAGGCCAAATTTTGATACGATCATTAACATTTCCTTTACAATGCTGAAGTGATATCGATTATTGGCAACCAAAATCACACAGCTGAACTTTGGATATTGAGCCTTGTGATTTTCTTAAGATTTTCAGATTTTGGCCTTTTGAACTTTATTTTCGTATGAACTTTTCTCATAAAAAACGTATAATGACTGTGGATGCACATTACCTTATAAACAGCTATTTATGAGAGAGCCAGTGAGTAGTGAATAAACTGTTCCTTTGGTGGTTGAAACGAAAGCAAAAGTAGTTGGAGTGCCTCATGGAGTTATCCTCGGGCCCTTACTGTTTGGAATCTCAATAAACAACATGGTTTATCCTGTAAAACGCAGAATGCTTTTAACTAAGCAAATGGTGTCACTGTCTTTGCATGCCATGAAAACTTTGATACATATTCTAATAAAGGTGGGTTTTGCTACAAACTGGCTCTCTCACAACTAAGTGATGATAAATGTCACCTAAAAACATGTGGTTAGAACTCCACTAAAGTGATACCTAGAAATGAAAAGTCAAAAATCGGCAGTCACAAGGCAATGAGCAGAGAGGGAGGCGGAAGGAAATCAAAAGGCAGGAACCCTGTAGCATACTTTGGAGTGGGGAGGGGGGGTTGGGGACTAGTTGAAAGTTGGTATGGGAGTATGCAGCATTGGCAGCAATAGAAAGAAAGCATGAGGTCAGGGTGGAACTGTAGAAAATGCCTCTTTGAATAAAGAGATAAACCATGAAATGTCTGTGATAAAATTAAATAGACTCGATCAATCATCATATTTAAAGTTGTTGCAGTAGCTCACTCCACAAGCTAGCTGATTGAGCTAATCGAAGAAAGAGCCCCCTTCGGTTATTTTATATTAAGAGGTATGACTGAAAGCTAACAAATTGCTTCACTTTTTAGCCATTGTAGATGCATCCTTAATTTGACTTTTAAAACAATTTCTTTGGAACATTAAAGTGCAAAGGGTTCACATTGTGATATGAAGGTGCTTTCATAAAAATGAATTTTTCTAAACAAAGATTTAGAAGATGAAGTTCTCATTTCCTTTGGTAACTCACTCCAAAGCTTTGCACCCATATATCGAATTGAGACCAATCCTTATCGAAGCGTATCTGTTCTTATGTAAAGATCGCTACATTAAGATTGCCTTGTTCTATAGTTATGTATTGCAGACAGTGGCGTGGCCACGGGAGGGAATGTGGGGGGAGCATATGCCCACAACTTTTTGCCAATGGTACTCGTGATTTCTTTAAAATCGATGATGAAATAGTTGGGGGAGAGGTGATGGCAAATCTTAAGAGAAGTAGAGGGCGTGGTCAAAAAGCTTTCATTTATGCCAGCCCACTTTTGTAGCTCTGGACACGCCCCTTATTGCAGAATTAAAAGAAAAGTAACCGTGAAAAAGATGGTGTTAGCAATTTTGTTGATTTGTATACAAAGGTTAAGAGTTTGAGTTTAAAAATGTCTCATAAGTATTCTGTTTTTGAAAGTGTCTTTTCCGTCAAATTTAGGTGTTTTACTATAGCACGAAAAAGCGGCAACATACTTGAAAGCTTTTTTCGTCCGACACTCATCAGAGTATGAAAACGTCGGATAGTGACCTAAAGGTTAACCGAAATATATATCCAGATGCGGTTAATGTGATGGGATGCGTCTAATGGGCCCCAAGTTTGACCAATTAGGACCTATGAACCATTGTTTACTTGAAGAGTCCCAATGAGAAAACAAACTTTTTTATCTACACAAGACTGGGTTTTGAGTCTTGATATTAACAGATTCCAAAACACTTAAATGAAAAGATGATCCTGCTTGCCCAATGATCCGAAAATTACCGTCTGTATATGTTTCGGATATATATTTCGGATATACATACATATATATATATATATATATATATATATATATATATATATATATATAT
>WIPJ01067540.1:62247-80483 GCA_018155075.1 Cassiopea andromeda | reverse complement strand
ATATATATATACCGCATCTGGATATATATTTCGGTTATCCTTTAAGTCACTATCCGACGTTTTCATACTCTGATGAGTGTCGGACGAAAAAAGCTTTTAAGAATGTTGCCGCTTTTTCGTGCTGTGGTAAAGTTCTGTAGTACCAACAGACTATTTAAATTTAGGTGTGAAAGACAAAAAATTGTGAGCAGACAATGTTTCTTGTCATTTTTGTTGCAAAAAAGCTTTTCTTGCTTACTCTTTGTGCATCTAAGCAAATGTATATCTTTAGACCCATTGAAGCAGCTGTATACACAAAGAGAAGGCAAGAAAACAGTAGTGGATATTAGGGGAGCAAAGTAGCCCTGTCCACAAGTTGCTCAGCAACTTTTCGGCAACTTTAGACTTTTTTAGCAACTTTCAGCTTGTTGAGCAACTTTCATTACATCGGGCAACTTTTAAATTTTGGTGTCTCGACAGTCACAGTAATCCTCCTGCTACGAGTGAAACAATTAAAAAGTGTAGAATGTAGCTTGTGTCGAGGTATTTATCCAATCTTTTAGTTTTACTATTAGGTAGCACGTGTTTCTATGAACAAATGTCTCTAAGAAAGAAGAGGCTATAATAAAGCAACAGTTAAGAAACTTTTAAGAAACACAGTTAGGCTAAGCTTCAAATGCTAGCTGGAAAAAATTGGGCTTGTAAGAAAGGTTTTTGATCAAACTAGAAAGTATGGAACACCATCCATTAAATGCTTCACAAAACCTGAAAATTTTATATAATTTCAAGAATTCATAAAACAGTTAAGAAAAATCTGAGATTTGATGTGATAAAATGTAAAGAAACATTCAAGCTGAAGACAGAAAATTTATTGCTTTTGAAAAAACGTTCATTTGGTCCAAAATTTATCGATTAGTTAATCATTCGGTGAATATGGGCGTGGTTGATATTTAAGTTGGTAACTTTCTTGAAAAGGAGCAACTTTTCAAGAAATTTCGAGCAACTTGTGGACAGGGCCAGGGCAAAGCGCCTCCAGGTGTCATCGAGGTGGCAAATTCTCGGCAAAAGTTGTGAAACCAAAATTTTGCATTCCCCGTGTTTTTTACCAATGACTGTCTAGGATGTGAATTGACTAGAAGAACATGCAGAGAAAGGTCAAATTAAACTTTGACTAAATTAAACTAAACCGATTGCTCTTCGGTCTCAACCTGAGGCATAAATACCTATTTATGCCTCAGGTTGAGACCGAAGAGCAGCGCTACTTGAAGATGTAAAAATATCGTCGAAAAAGGCAAATACCACTTGCAGCACTAGTTTTTTGTGAGAGTTGTTTTTCTCCACAGCAAAAGGCCTGTGATTCTTTCTGTGCTCTCGAATCTGATGACAAGTTCTAACTCTTCATTTCCTATTCTGTTGCGTGTTTGATTGGCAATTGAAAATGTAAACAAATACACTGATTGGCTGAAAACATTTTTACCCCTTTGCTACGACATTTTAACAAGAAAATCTTTGCCCTGCCTGAGCACCTATTTTCTTGAATACCTTTTCTCATAAAAACACGTGTAATCGAGAAATATTGCCACGTATTTGTCGAGTACACGTGTACTTTCCAAAATACTCAGCAAATTCAGCTCCCTGATTTTGCTTGAAAAGCAGCCACTGCAAGAAGAAGATTTTTTTTGCTGCAAAGTTAAAGGGAAGCCTTATTTGCCCACAAATTTTCATGCCATAAATACCTAACGTTGTAGAAAAATTTACTCTAAAAAGTAGAATAATTCCGATAAATGTGGCTGCCAGGGAACAGAAGTTGATTGTTGACTTCTTGGAACTTGGAACTTGCCCATATGGTTCGATCTTTAGAAGCCTGGGAATGACTGATATGCCACAGGGCCTAAATTTCCTTGCAATCAATTTGAACTTCAGCGAAGGCAGCGTAAAAGAAGGTGTGGCGTATTTCCGTGCATAATGTCTGATGCAGTAAATGGAAGCAGTGGTGCAAAGAGGAAGAAGATAGTTAAGGTGTGGTGTGATGGCTGTTATGATATGGTCCATTTTGGACATGCCAACCAGATAAGGCAAGCTAAGGCAATGGGCGACTACTTAATTGTCGGTGTGCATAGTGATGAGGAGGTAAAGTTGAAGAGCATCCCTACATAAATGCTTTTATTATTTACTCTTTTGTGAAATTGAAAGACAAAAGATAATCAAATTGCCTTGAATGTTATTATTTGTTGAATTGTGAATGGAAACTGTCGCCTCGTTTCTGTTGGCATCCCATCTAAAAAATGATTTTCTACCAGATGCATGGAAAATCGCTGCTGTTGCAACTTTGTCTTTAGCTTCCTTTCAAACTGTTTATGTATATCTGATCCATATTTAGGTAAACTCGCAAAAATATTAAATATGCCTTTGTTAGGATCATTAAATCAACATTGAGAACTGGTTAGTTCTATTGGCTGGTTTGGCATCAAAAAATGTTGTTTGATGTCAGGATAGCTAGATAAGGGTTTTATCATGTAGTGGAATTATTGTCTATACTTTCTTTCTTCTTTGAAGGTTTCTATTAATAAAGGTCCTCCTGTGTTTAATGAGCAGGAGAGATATAAAATGGTTAGAGGAATCAAATGGGTTGATGAAGTTGTTGAAGGAGCACCATATGTGACACAGCTTGATGTCTTGGACGAATACGGGTGTGAGTTTTGTGTGCATGGTGATGATATCACCTCCACAGCAGATGGCCATGATACATATGAAATAGTGAAGAATGCTGGTAGATATAAGGAGTGCAGGCGTACTGAAGGGGTTTCAACAACAAATTTGGTTGGTCGTATGCTTTTAATGACAAAGGAACATTTTGATCAAGGTGTACCTATTTGTAGTGTTGACCCTAAAATGTTGAAGAGTCTTAGTTCAAGCAGTGATGCCACTAGCCATAGTCCATACACTGGTGTCTCCCATTTTTTGCCAACTTCCAACAAAATAGTGCAGTTCTCTGATGGAGAGGAGCCAAAGCCAGGGCAAAAGATAGTTTACACCCCAGGGGCATTTGACTTGTTTCATGTTGGACTTCTTGATTTCTTGGAGCAAGCAAAGGAGTGTGGTGATTATTTGATTGTTGGGTTGCACACAGATTTAGAAGTGAATCGATATAAAGGAAGTAATTACCCAATCATGAACCTTCATGAAAGAGTTTTGAGTGTGTTGGCATGTAAATTTGTCAATCAGGTGATCATTGGTGCACCTTACTATGTTGATAAAGAGCTCATTAAGCAGTTCAGGGCAAGTATGATTTAGATTAGTACTGTCTATGCAAATGAATTTACTTGCATCAATAGTGCTTTTTAAAGATTGTACTACTAGTTCTAATTAGTATTCAGGATTGAGATTTCAGGGGCCCTGGGACAAAGGAGACAGATAAGGCCCCCCTGAGAGGGAAATGAGCAGAAAAATGTGAGTTCTTGGGAAGTAAATGCAAGAAATTACTGCTCATTGCACTTTTTGAGGCCCCCTAGGCCATGCAACATATGGAGTTATGATGCTCCTTGGCCTAGAGGCCCCGGGACACTTTTCCCCATCTGCCCTGCCCTTCCCTCTTAGCAGCTTTGGTAGGATATTTTGAGCCACAACATTATTCATGGTAGATGAACATCAATGCCAATAGATGGCTTATATGGCTATGACACTTATTTTAAAAAGAAGAGATAACTTTTCCTTGATTATGAGCAAGTTTGTAGTGCAGAGATATCTGCACTAATCTACACTTTAGTTACAAACATGCTGTTGCACTATGCAGCTGTATGATTGTGTACTTTTGCAACATTTTATGGTTTGTCAGCTACTAAAAGTTTGTTCATGAGTTCACTGAAGGTGATTTTACTGAGAAACAGCTCCTAGGAGTGCTTACATCCTGTTCTTACCTGTGCCTGCTGGAGTGTATTTTAATTTTGATATGATTCTATCTGTTTTTACCAATAGTTGATTTGCAATCATTGCAAGAATTTTAATATTTTCATGGATATCCTAAAGTAGGAGGTATGGAGGTATCACACCTCACCTTTAGCTTACCCTGGTCATTTAGGAGCTGGCATAGCTATCATGACTTGTCAATAATTCTGGAAAAATTTGTGCCTTGTTAAATTTGTTTTGCTACACCCCCAATCAAAATTCCTTAGGCACACCACTAGCTACTTTCCCTTGATTTTAGATTGATGTTGTCATTCACGGTAAAACACAAATATCACCAGATTCAATGGGAAGGGATCCATATGAAGTGGCGAAGGAAATGGGGATATTCAAAGCAATTGATAGCAAGAACCCATTAACTACAGCTGATATTGTGCAAAGAATCATCAGAAACAAGTAAGCCAGTCATTCATGAAGTTATAAACAACAGTTTTATTTTCAAGTAAATATTGAAGCAGATTTTCTATAAGAATACCTTACTTCCTAAGCCTATTGTTGTTTTGCTATATTTATTCAATGGTAATAAAAATCCAACTGTCTTCTATTCCATAAATTACGCATTAAGCTTCCTGGGTGCTTATTTAACAAAAACAGCTTTTGAATGTGTGCTTATTCAGACTGGGCAACTTATTTGGACTTGGGCACTTTTGAGAAATATTTGAATATAGAATGTCTCAGCTGCAAAAAAGATGACAGAGAGGAAGCAAGCAATCACGACATCCACAGCATAGGAGTATACCAACAAAATGTATTAGTTTGTCACATACTGATCAAAATCTTGTCCTCTTAAGGTATTAGTAACTGGAAAACAAGAATGGGAAATAGTTGGTCTTGTAGTGCCAGCTGTGTATACAGCCACTACAAAAGACAAGCAAATTGCCACTGTCCTGTTTGAACAGCTGGATACACATAGGAAGAAGTAATACTTTGAATTGAAACTTGTAAGCTCTTGAGTAGCGAAAACGCCAGGTCTAACATTGCAGAATGTGATGAATAGTGCGAAATCAACAGAGTATGTAGTTGTGAGAGAATGTAAAAATTTTGAGGCTGAAAGTCCAAGAAAATTGAAAAGGCTCGTTTCTTTTTCACCCATCCAATAGATACTAGGGGCTTATTCAGACCTATGTGCTTATTTGGACTAGGTGCTTATTCAAACTTGCTCATTTTAGAGAAATATTTTTCCCAAACTGGGAGCATTATTGAGCATGGGCTCTTAATCTGTAATTTACAGAATAGCCAAATTTGAATTGGCAATTGAGTGTAGCAGCATGACACTTTGGATAATCAAGTGTTATCTTTATGTCTTTCTTTTAGGTTGGAATATGAAGCTAGAAATAAAAAGAAAGAGGCCAAAGAGTTGTCAATAATTGAAGGACTTGAGGAACAAATAAGAAAAAAAGAAGCTGAGCAAATGGTAGAGTGAAAGGAGAGCTGGCAAGAAAAGCTGACTGAATATGTTCATTATTTAGGTTACTCAAAGCATAGTTTAAAATTGGTTCTATATTGTAGATTAAAAATATGTTCTTTATAAGTCCTATTTATGAGTGCAAAATATTAGGAGCAAAGTATTTCCTCTTTATGTAGTTTTTCTTTCCAAATGTGTTGCCTTGTGGTTTAGTTCCCTGAGCTGATCATATAAATCTGAAAAGGGGTTGAAATTAAAAGTGAGAAGGTCCTTACTGGCAGTTGATATAAAGTTCACATACTTAACATATATATGTAGCCCATTGTTACTAAGGTGTTTCATAGGCCAGAAATGTGCAATTGCTCTGTAAATAAGACATACTCTTGGGTGCCAAATAGATGGGGGTTGGAATAGTCAGGGGAGCTGGAAAAATTGCCAAAACCTAATTAGCTGGGGGGTTGGAACAAACAGAGGGGGTGTTGGAAAATGACCAAAATTGTTGTAGAAAAGACTATGGTTTTTATTACAAATTTGTATCAAATTAATATTACCAAGTCCAAAGAATGAAACAACTCTGAACCGTACAACACATACAATCAGCATATTTTCTTACGGTACTTTTTACTTCCGGGCCAAAGCATCTCCTCTAAAAATTGCCTTGGGTGAGATAATTCTTGCAAAAATTACTAGGCGGGGGGTTGGAATAAGAATGCCCTGGGTAGAAAATTTTTGAAAATATTACTGAGAGGGGGCGAAGCCTGTTAGGCACCCAAGAGTATTCAAGCTCCCAGATTGTTTGTCTTTTATGAAACGAACTTATTAGATCTGGAAATCAGCTAGTGTGTTGTTTTTTTCTGAAAAATGCAGCCAACATCAGATTAATTTTCGAAGAATAATAGAAGTAAATTCAGCGTTCGCACGGGTTGTGGAAAGCTATGGACATTGATAATGCCATTTTCCAGTACCTTGAAAGCTTTGGAAAAAGGAGGTTTTATAAAATGGCTAAGGAAAAGTTTTGGATTTTTCTTTGGGAAGTCTAACAGATCGTCGTATTAAGGGGCTGTTCAATAATTACGTCGCACTTTGGGGGTTGGTGGCTCTTCATGTTTTTCGTGACCTCTGACGGTAAAGTAGGGGGGTGGGTGGTACTTTCGTCAATGCCGTGGCATCACGTTAAAAAACTTTTTACTGGGCAGTTGTGAATGATAAAGGAACTCCGACACTCAGCACACAGCCTAAATTAATAAGGTTATCAAACGAAACCATGGTTTCTAGCTTATATTTATCCCTGTCCCATCCTTCTGTGCAAGGCAAATAGGACAAGCAAGCACTAAAATGTCGTAAACATTGATGCCTAGGGCATTTTAGTGTTTTAATGCTAAACTCAAATGTTAATACTTTGCGTAATTTTCACTCAACCATTCCAATTTTTTTCAATGTCGAAAAATTTGTTTTCCCTGGGTCATAAATGGTTATGAAGATGATACTCCAGAAATCGATTGTAGAAGTGGATACTTTGTATTAAATGATGTCAATATGGGACCAGTTTGGAAAAGCGACTGTCAGTTACTGCTGTTTCTATAGTTGAAAAAACATAGAAGAGGAATGAGACTTATTTTATTTTTCCCCTATCCTTTTGCTATTTTAATATGCCGTTTGCATTGGGTCTGTTGTAGATCAGGGAGGAGGGGAAGGGCGTTCTTTCTAAGCGTGATGCAACACAAGGGGGTTTTGTGAACAAACGTGACAGAGCCTGATGATGGTGGGTGGGTAGTTCAAAAATGGCAATGTTAGCATGATGAATTATTGAACAGCCCCTAAGTACCGTATATGCTGTGTTTCTTCATTTTACTACTTATAATATAAAACAATCCACCAAAGAGATCATAAAATAAAGCATTGAAAATACTGTTTTTCTATTTTTGTAGGGCTTCAAAGTGCGAACGAAAATGTGTTCATGGTTTTGGAAATTTGGCTTTGTAAAAGTTTTGGAGATATTGTTAAAGGAGTTTATACGAACCATGCAAGATGAGCACACACACGGTAAACCACAACTGTAATTTCAATTTGAACTGAAGTACTTTCAGTGTTCAAATCTATTACTTATACAATTCAGACATGTATGATATGAGCAAATCACTACAGCAATGAGCATATTAGTTAGGCCGCTTGTTAATGGCACATATCAAGCTATGTAACTTTCTAAGGAAAGCCAGTTGTTTCAATTCTGAATCTGATAAGTAGTTGAATACTATATCTATTAACAAATTTAATGACACTTTTTCGTCGATAGGACCTTTGACCTTGAAAATCCCTAGTTTTGTGCCTGAATAAGAAGAACCAAGGCAAGATAGGCTACGGTAAGAAAAGAGGTACAAGGCTTTGATCTACTAAAAATCATAGTAAGCAGGCGTTCGCTCAAGTCTATGATAAAGTTGAATTCCATGTATACAAGGTCACAAAAGTCAGAATAGTTGCGCTCATATGTCTACTATGCATAGATCTTATATTTAATCAGCAAAAGCACCGACGATGATATGCTATAATCCACGATGTCATCTTGAGAGCATTTTACGAAAGTCATCGTTACTCATTTTATTGGCTGCAGGCCTTGAAATCTCCTCATTTTTTGTCTCTTCTTTTTCTATCTGCTTTATGGATGCATGAATTGCTCGTGGAACCATTGCTAGTTGGCTCTTTGCTCTGCCTCGACTGAAAATTAAAAAGAAACCAACAATTATACAATGATGTAATTAATGCACCATTGCGATGCGCATTCTGATTGACTGTGGTGTACTTAAAAGATGCATAAATATAAATGCAGAGTCTCTCATAAATAGAAATGCCTGTTTCAGAAGACACTGGTAATTGCTGGAACAAGCGTATCATTTTACAAATACGAATATGTCGATTGGCCAGGGTGGCTCTAGGGAGGGCTCAGAGGGGCAAAACCCCCTATGGTAAAATTACTGTTCATTTTTAGGAAGATCTGAGCGCCCTAAAATTCTTGTGCTGGCCTTGCTTTTGAAAGTGCATTGACCTTGCTTTCAAGGTGGTTTGCGTTGCTATGATGAATTTTGCGATGCTTTATGGTTATTAAAAAATTAAAGTATCATATCTGCACCGTTGAAGAAATGGGCGTGGTTGCAACTAGGCCACACCCAGATGTGAGCGTGGTTGCACCTAGCGTACAACTAGGCCACACGTAAATGTGAGCGTGGATGCACCTAGAGCCTCCCTTGTTACAATTTTTGGAACGGCTGCGAGCCAGAGGAAGGCTTTTTAAATTTATGTTAGTTTTGAGGAAGGCCCAGTAATTTTATAAAAACTTCTGGCTTGAGGAAAATTCTGATGCATGCCGATGAAGTGCTTTGGCATGGGAAAGTGTAGGGAACACATTGGAAGCTTCACTTCGATGTTGTATAGTGCAGGGTATTTTTGTGAACATATAAATAGTGCGAAAATTCCCTACCAGTCCCTTTCATTGCCCCACCAGTGTTTGTCCCCTTTCATTGCCCCACCAGCGGAACATGTTTGTCCCACCACTTAAGTGCCATTACGATTCAGCAACTTTTTTAGTTTTTGCAATATTTGAATATTTGTGGATGAAGTATTTTAAGATTACTTTTCAAAGCCTGTCAACCTGCAGATTCTGCATTTACTAACAGTGCCCCTTTCTCAATACCCCACTAGTAACAAATCCTTAAAAATGCCCTGACATTGTGAGGACGGTTATACGTAAGGAAGTGGTTGCTGGAGGAAGGCTTCATTTTTTCTGGATTCTGAATCAAGAGATAGAAAAACACACTTCAAAATAAGAAAATGGTTTATAAGAAACTAGTAATCGATTTTGTATTTGATTTACTGTAATGCTGCTTTTAGATTAACTTTTGTAACATAAAATATTTACTGGGTTGTGTTAACGTATAAGCTAAGAATTAAATAGTTTCTTTTGATTGTTAGTTACACCTTTGAAAATTATGAATGCTTAAAGAAAAATTGAAGAATATTGTAACTCGTTGAAAAAATTAGGCATTCGTTATAGATAAATGAGTGTACAACTTTATTCAATGTTTTTGATTAAAAGAAGCAACACACATGTACCCTCACTTCTCACCAAAACCAGTTTTCTAATTCGTCCAAATTCGATGAGAAAATATTAGAGGGGGGAAGAGGGACTTGTAGCAAGATGTTGAAATGGGTGTGGCACCCAAATCATGTTGTTATTTTAGGGTGTGGCCCCTAAATCCCCCAGTCTGCAATGATTGGCGCAGTACCTGTTGAAAGCAATGTGCTAAAATAAGTCACAAAGCCAAAAGAAAGGTCTGAAGTCAAGTCAAGCAGCCAAGTAAGCTCAAAAAAGCCAAGTATCGGGAATTGGGCCTATAACAAGTCAAGTCACTAAGCCTGGTGGGGAGAAGACGAGCAATCAGCTTTGGCTAGAACTGTGCCAGCCTCGGCTGGAGCTGTACCTTGAACCTCGGACATTCTGCGGTAATCCTCTAACAACTATATTAGGTACGTAATGATTTTGATATGTAAAGTGACAAGGTGTCAGGGATGGAAATACTGAAATTCTAGCCTGTCGGGAATTTTTGAATGCCTAAAAATAAATATATACTACGAATGATCTTTCTGTCGGCCGTTTCTATACTATTTGAAGATTTGTGCCTGCGGCTTCTGGAAAAATCTCGGAAATCGTCGGTGTCCGACAGCTACTTTCATCCCTGCTATGCAATACAAAGAAAGAAAATTTAAGGTTGAAATGCAATGGGGCAATGTACTAAGGAACGGATGCAAATTTTTGACAAAATTTTATTCTCTGTTTTCACTTTCTGGAAAGCCTATACAAGGCCAGTTCGGTTTGCAGTGCTCTATCGATACTTATTAGATAAGGTAATACACACACAATGAGAAAATTTTGTTCAGTGGCTTGTAGTCGACTAGAAAAAGCCATGCAAAAGCTGGTAACTGACTTACAATTGGTTTATTTAGATGTGAAATCGCCCTGTACTACCTTTCAAAGCATAAAGGCTCAATGGAATATTTCATTCTCGTTTGTCCTTTTATACAAAGGTCAGCGTGATCAATGAAAATTATGAAATACTGAAGTAAAGACAGGCTTACAACAGAGAATTGGTGAGAGTGTGGAATGACAAGAGAAGAAATTGACATGTCAGTGAATTTAAAACAAGGAGAAGTATCGAATAAGATGAAATTAATGCAGGGAGATATTGTTCTTAATGCATGTTTCAAACAGAAATTAAAATCTTGCAAATGATTTTCTGCTATCTGTGCTAAAAACCACAAATAAAATGCTTTCATTGAATACTATTAAACTTAATGTATTTATTCCCTTGGTATTAGGTTCGTTCTCTGCTTTGCTTAGATAATAATACCTAAGATAATAATATATAAATACGAAAAAGTAACCAGATATATATGTGAAATCTCCTTGTAGATTACAACAAAGAGATGGAAATAGAAGTCAAAGAGCGCATGCCAAGAATGAGAGGACAACAAGATGAAAATAGGACCCTGTGTCACATGATTTGACAAAAACCACTTATTGTGTTCCACCCATTCTACAAAGAAAAGACAAGCGATGTTAATAGATCATACTACATACCTCCCATACTGCATTGGCACATGCATCTCTGGTCTCCTATCTGATACTGCAAACTTCTCTTTGCGTGGAGGAGCTTTTGAGATAGCAACGTTAACTTGTCTTTCTTTGATCATTTGGCCATCTAGTTGTAGCACTGCGTTGGACGCAGAATGCTAAAAAGTTGAACAAAAAGAGGACTTTGATTAAGATAAAAGCGCTGAGCGATGATGGTTTTAAGCGTAAAGAGCGCATAAGTAGCTTAGCGCCTTCCCATCCTAGAAAACTAGACTTAGGGCCTGTTCGTATGAGCTCGCATAGCGGGTCACCTCACTTAGCGGCACAAATTTCATGTTCTGTTCACATGAGCCCGCCTACTAGGATAGGAACTGTCACGTGAGAGCTTGAGCATTATTCGGATGTCAGCTAACACCTTTGGAGTGGCTTTCAACACTTTTTTGGCTCGCTTACCAAGATCTCGGTAGTGCTCAAGCGAGATCTCACTTAGCGGGCCAGCCCGCTTTCTCATCTGAACAGAAAACGCATTTTGTATAGGAATTGAGGGTTAGGCAAAATCTCGCTAAGTGAGCTGCCTCGGTTAGCGGGCTCTTATTAAGAGGCCTTTAAGTGCATTCACCATGAAAAAATACTTCTTTGCACAACTAAACTCTTTCCACAAATAAATATTATTGGCAACTATATTTCGTTTAGAAAATCATACTGCAAACCAGGGGTTTCAAACTCATCCTGGCCCAAGGGCCACATAAGTCATTGTCTGAAGTCGAGCAGGCAGAGTAAGTTGACAAGGTCCGAGGCAGTGTCATGATTAGGTAATAGGAACCTGAAGTATTCTTTATAACTTATCCTATCTGGGTGCTTCCTGCCTGGTAAGCAGGATAATGGTGAAAAAATTGAGGGAATCCATTTCTTATATGCTAGCTACTGCAAGAGAGAAGCATCGCTCGGTTTGTTCATAATTGCTTTAAGGGCAGCATTGCAGGATTTCGCGGGCCGGGTCCGACCCGCGGACTGTATGCTTGACACACCTGCTGAACACCAATGACATTACATCAAAAAAATGTTAGCCCAATAAAAATACAGAAAAGCAATACCTCATCTAAATACTCGATGTATGCATATCCCTTCGGCTTTCCTGATCTGTTTGTGACAATACGAACTTCCTTTACACTACCCGCCTAGAATTTCAAGGTTTATTGTCAATACTCTAGATTTACCATGCAAACGTCCTCAGTAAAAAATAATTAGTGAATCTGAGTGTATCGCAATGATGGTTATTTGTCAAACATACCTTTGAAAATATTTCAACCAGCTCTTCCTTTGTAATTTCAAACGGTAAATTTGTGACAAAAACTGTTTGTTTATCCAGTGATAGTGCAAACTAGCAGAAAAGGAGATGAATTCAGCAAAATTTCAATAGCTCAATGGGTAATTGCTAAGGGAAAGTATGGGAGTTGGACATGAGCAACACAACAACACCATATCCTTCTACATTAAAGGTCAAAATAACAATACTCATATAAATGAGATCATGTGTGAAACTGCAATAATATCAGAAAGGTGAACATGTGTAGACTTTGGAAGACCAAATCCTGTAAACTATTTGCTAGCCTCTTGTAGGATAACAAATCTGAATGACAACACTCATCAAAAGCATAAGAGATAAAGAGGAAGCAAATCAAACTAAACTTGGATAGGATGAACCTGCTTTAAGATATAATTCTTTTCATCCTACGAAAGTTCACTATATATAGCTCAATATGTTGTTACATTTAAATCTAATTAAAACGTTTAACTTTGAACTGTGTTCAAAATTTAACACTTTAAAAAATTTTAACTTTGAAAACTGACCCTGAACTGCGGTTGCTGATTTTTGAATTTATCTAAACAGGGCGATACGAAGACTGGACGACCATCGAGCATAGTTCGATCCATACCAAGGGCCTTTTCTGTTGATGTCTGTACAAAAGATGACACAAAATCAGTCAGAAAAATAGGCCAAACAGGAAGTTTTCGTTCTGTTTTATGCAGCAAAGGAAGTAGCAAATCTAATTTGTTGCTTCACAAAGTACATTAAAATAAACAACAGAACAATAATGTTCAGTAAAGATGGAAATAAAGAAAATTAGAGGTAATAATCAATGTGATGAATGGGAATCTTAAAATTTATGCATTTTAAGCACCAAAATATCATGATAGCAAATGTAAGGAGCAATAATACCTTGCTACTAAATTCAAGATATGCGTATCCTTTCGAGCGTCCAGCGGCATTTCGTACGATTCTTACTTGTTCTATATCACCGCACTACAACAATACGTCCAACGTTATTATGTTGCAAAGTCAAAAGAGATGCATGAAGCAAAAAATTTCTTTAGCAGGAATGAAACAAAGTAAATGCACACTGGAAAAAGATTTCCAGATTCCTTTATTAAACAGCATACCAAATTAAGCGAAACCTTGAAGTTTATAATTATGGAACTTGAAACATCCAGATTACAATCCAGTATTTTCAATAAAATAAAACCAACCACTCAACATCTCCTAATCAAAATAATCATTTTCTAAGGCTCTGTAGTCGATGCTGTATACATTATACCTCAGGGATTAGAAAGGAAAAATACGTCTCAATCGATTTAAATAAAAACATCCACAGAAAACTCTTAGGGAAGTTGTAAATAGACTTTGCAGCCTTCTGATGACAGCCACAGCATGCTCTCTAATATGTCAAGTATACATAGATTGAGTTGCATTAAACACGTTTCATGTAACTCTAGATTTCAAAGTTACAAAAGAAGGCAAAGGCAATATTTCGCTAACAAAGAGAAACTGCTTATCTTAGACTTTGAAACGTTATATAATGTCCGAAATGTTCATGAAAATAAACAGCCAAATGGGATTGCTAAATTACATTGATTGAGGATCCAATGGGTATCGTGTTTTGATATTTTTCTGATGGACAACCATCGGAATATTCAAAACTAGGAATTATCTTGAGTGAAAGTTCAATCTCTAGTTGTACATCCTTAAGGCCAGCACTACGTAATGGTTTGGCATTTACATCATCTTTTGTCCTTTGTATAATAATAGCTGTAAACAAGGACGATTAGTTCTATACGTATGGTGGAGACAATAATGTGGTCTGGTGTAGATATCTACAATAACATTACGAAGTACGAACCGAAAGAAATAAATTCTTGATGTGATCCTCATCAGCAGTGAAAAGTAGATTACTAAGGAAGACAGTCCTTTCTTTTGATTCGTCACTTGAAAAAACAATAATCATATTTAACAAAAGATGCAAAAACTTAATAATTCAGTACAAATAGGATAAGTTCTTCCAATATGACACTAGAGCTTCTCTTTAGAATACAATGAGAACGCAACAGACATCTTAAGCTAGCTCACTCTACTATAAAATACAGTCCAAACAACCAATACTGTCATCATATCAGAATGAGTGAAGTTACGAAAAACATACTTCATCTGTGGTTCCTTGTGGAAAACATCCTTTTGCTCTTTGACTTCAACGTTTAACGACTTTCCATTTGTGAAGCTGAGCTCATCACCCTTTCGTTCATCTGAAATTAAATTGATAATGACACAGGACTGTTTTAGCAAGATGAAACACTATAATCGTCGCTGCTAGAAAAGCTTGAGTGCACTTCAGTATTAAAAATCGGACACCTGATCAAGGACTACGCGGAGTCTTATTCCCTTTTGAGACCTCAGCAAGATAGGGAAAATTTCTGGCATACACTCAACAATGACAAAAGAGAACCGACACTTATGGACAAGAAATAAAAAGGAAATTATGAAAAAAGTGACAAAACTCAACAGAATCAAAATAACCTTTTAGCTTCTTTGAAAGAGGCTCCTCAAGATGCTCATTATTTACATTTTCAACTTGCAACTTTCGCTTTTTGGTATCCTAAAAATGACGCAAAGTTTTAAGATGGTAGGAAAGTGTTGCACGACAAATATCAAAATCACGCGCAGACTAACGGATAAACACACACACAGGTACAGATAAGCACAGAGATCAGTACCGACAGACATACAGTTTGACAACAAGCACACAGATATACCCATCCACAAACACCAGATAGACACACAAGCACGCAGAAACATAGTCAAAAACACCAGATAGACACACAAACACACATACATTGCCGCAAAAACCAGATAGAGACACAAACACACAAATACACACTCGCAAACACCACATAGATACACAAACACAGATACAGAGCCAAAAACACCAGTTAGACACAAAAACACACAGATACATAGCCAGAAACACACTTAAATAAATTTAAAAGCATATATTCAAATCAAATTAAAGGTAAATCATACATCTTTATTCGAATTTTTTTCCAACTCTTGACTTTCTTCCAAACGTTGATGCTTCCCCAACTTCTTATTCTGTTTATTTTTCAGCATTTTTGCTTGCTTTTGCTTTTCTTTCTTTACTTCATTTTCAGCTGCTTTTTCTGCATCTCTTTCGGCATCCTGAAAAAAGATCATGGAGGCTCAGAACTCCACATATTAGAAGTCTTTGGTTCCCAGCTAACCATTACAAGTTTCAAACGACTTTCAGATCCCCAATCCCACATGCGGAATCAAAATGCCTCTTGATAATACAACTGTTTCCTTTCATGAAGTATTACTACCAGAGGTCCATTATGAAAAAGCTGTAAGTTTAACAGTAAAGAAAATAAAAGTCAAACTGGTCAAACTTCAGAGGTAAAGAATTCGCTCAATAATGAGTTATAGCAAACGACAACAATTCTACAGCTTTGTGTAATTGGCATTCACAGAAAGATAAATGGATACCAAAACAACTTTTCATATTTGAATTAGTTTTACGTCTTCCCGGTTCTCTTATCTTTATGAAAATAGCAACAAGGAGGAAATATGTAAAACGAGGCTCTTTCATGGCTTCCACTCAAGGAAAGTTGTGGCCGGCCTAAATGAGTCGCTCGAAACGATCTCTCACGCTTTTGCGATAGATAGCTAGGTTTGCATCAAATTTCTGCTTGTACCAGGGCGAAATAGTTACATGGTAGTCTGGCCGTAACTGTAAAGTGTTCAATCTGGAAAGTTCCACAGCAGCAGGCTTAGGAAATTATTCAGTCGTTGTTCCCAGATATTGACATAATCACCTGAATATGGCCAATTTTAAATGAAATATTGGAAGAAAACTGGTCCTGGCCTCTTGACCAAACTTTCTAACAGGATATTTCAAGGTATGGTCAAGATGATGGCACAGTCGAGCTATCGGTGGTGCATTGCTCGAGACGAATTTAACAGTCATAGATAAAGGAAGTGTTAACTTGAAGCTTTTTGCGGTCAAAATGTTATTTATTTATCGTACGGTTATTTGGAAATTTTTTCCCAATGTCCGTCGATACACTGACCTTCAGAGAGACAAATCATCCCTCTTCTTAATCACTGTAGCACAAGAGAACCTACTGTTTAGTGTAACGACAGACTTAGTTTTACCGCAGTTATATATTTCGTTGCTTTTTCATGAACCCGAAGTAGCCAATGTCTCGGTCCTTGCCAACGAAAAGTCCCACCTGGCCTCTCAACGAAACTTTTAAATCTTAAAAACAACATGTCATTCTTCACTTTCTTGGTGTCCACCGTTGTGGGTGGTATTGCCTGTTCATGATATTTTAGCTTTTATGAGTGGAAGATTTAGGCCTATTTTCCTCGCAGCCAGAGGCGAATTTGAGCAGGAATTGTCAGAGCTAGCAACGAGTCTCAGCCCTATTGTCCTACCATGACTGGACCAATCAACCAGTTCACACAGAAATGAAGATTAGGTGTTAGGAATGGCAGCAAGCAGCAGCCTGTACATTTTCGCAATACTTATTCTGCGCATCTGTCATGTACATTTGCTTCCCGCAGTTCGGACTGCAGCCTACCGTGCTTCGTTTTCATGTTACATTTTCCACCATGTTGAAAATAGCACAATGTTGACAGTATAGCCAGGGTTCGTGCAAGACTTGGATCGGCAAATTGACGGAGATTTCAAGGACTACTCAAGGACTAGAATTGAAATTTTCAAGGAGCTCTAAACACCGAAAACGAGACATACATGGAGCCCAAAATACCGAAAACAAGATATTCCTTGGCAAATCACAAGCTTACTTGTACAATTTTCTTAAAAATTCTGTTTGGATATTTCTTCTAATTATTTTTTGCACTGTTTATTACTGTGAACGAAGTAAACAGTAAACACTCGCAAATTTTAAGGAGTGCCATCAATTTTCAAGGCGTTTCAAGTGCTCTTGAAAAGACATTTCAAATTCCAAAACTACTCAAGCAGTTCAAGCACCTACGCGGGGGGTCCGAAAAAGACGCAGGCGCCACGAGCGACGCCCGCAGCCGCTTCAATCCTTGTAGGCAGCTTGCACAAGCCAAAACTATTTTCATAAGTTTTAATTCATTTGTTAAATATTTAACCACTAATTCCTATCGGCATACATAATTAAAAGTTGAAATATGTTAACTTAAATTAAGCGAGTTTCCAGCACTAATCACTAGGAGTAATGGTTGATGAAAATCTGAATTGGGATGATCAATTTAAAGTTGTTAAGAGTAAGATCTGTGGAGGACTTACTTCACTAAAGAAGTTGAAAAACATTCTCCCGCAGTCTAAGCTAGGTAGTGTTTATTATGCCATTGCTGAAAATCATCTTCGCTACGTAGATGTAATCTAGGGAGGTCTTACAACGAGAAAAATTGAAACCCTACAAAGATTGCAAAATAGAGCCCAGTTGATAATTGAAAGTGCTAATTTTTGTTTAATCGACTAGTCATGACGTATAACACTATGAATAAGTTAAGCCTCGAAAGTCTTTGGGGTAAATTTGAGCTAAGATCAGTGCACTCAAAATATGAAACAAGGAATTGCCATGATCTTCCAATCCGAAGACTGAATACTACACGAGCAAATAATGGCTTTAATTATTCGGCTCTAAAATTATGGAATGATACACCTGTTGATATACGAGAGGCCTCAACTCTCAAGTGCTTCAAAAAGAAATTAAAAGCACATCTATTGGTTGATCAAAAATGATAGCTGAAAATACGACCCCCTGGAAGAGCAGCAATATTAGTATGTTACTCGCCATTATACCTCTAAAAATTCTTTTTATATATTATCAAGAGTGTGTATATATATAAATTTATATATATATGTATATTATATATATATACATATATATATATATACATATATATATATATGTATATAC
>WIPJ01067540.1:51356-62069 GCA_018155075.1 Cassiopea andromeda | reverse complement strand
TATATATATATATATATATATATATATATATATATATATATATATATATATATATATATATATATATATATATATATATATATATTGTGTTGTGAGTTGCCGAAGGGTTATTTTTCGTGTATAAATAATTGATTCCAATGCATATAAATGTGCTACAACATAACTGAAATAAAAGATGTCAGTCAATTTATCTGTGCAGGCAAAACATTTTGTCGGAAACTGCCTGTACGAACCCTGTGTAGAAAAGATACCTCTGAAAATTGGAGAGATAAAATGATCTTAAAATGGCAACATTGATTATTCCCTAAATTCATAAACTAATGGCTACTTCATTTTCAACTCTTGATGCAAAGTATCTACAGATGCCTGTAGATGCAGCTCAAAGTGTAACAATGAAAAGAAAGACTTTCAATTCTAGATCTGGACAAGAAATGCTATTACTAACTTTTGCACGCTTTGATTCCATTTTTTTAAGTAGTATTTCACACTTCTGCATTGCTGAGCCCAATTGTTCTGGAGTTCCTAAATAACGACAAACAAAAGACCAATAAAAAGAAAGAAAAATTATTCAAAGGCTATCAGGAGATAATGGAAACCTTCCATACCAACTCAGAACAACCAATAAGAAACAGTTACACTATTTGGATTATGCTCACGCATATCAGTCCCTCTTCCAGCTTAGAAAATGTTTCAATCATATGAAAATTGCAAGTACAATCAAGAGCATTATTAATCACAACGCACCACAAGCTCTTTCAAACAATATGAACGCCTCACAAAGCTGCTCGGGATTGTCAACATTCGTCTGGACTGCTCTCTGAAATGCACGTCGACATG
This sequence comes from Cassiopea andromeda, assembly GCA_018155075.1. Taxonomy (NCBI): domain Eukaryota; kingdom Metazoa; phylum Cnidaria; class Scyphozoa; order Rhizostomeae; family Cassiopeidae; genus Cassiopea; species Cassiopea andromeda. The sequence goes on along the minus strand of WIPJ01067540.1, from coordinate 61,232 downwards.
AAACCGTATCTTCGCATAGCCTGCATTATAAGATAACGTAAGTAACACCATGGAATATTCTAACGAGAAAATACGGGACGAGAATAACGACGACAAAGATGCTCGTGATTATGAATTATCAACATTTCCAACAGTGATTAAACAATTCCAACAGATGCTGGAAAATTCCAATAGATGTCAAAAATAATGACACAAGTCCTGACATTTTGGACGCATTTTGGGATCCATTATCAGCGTGAATAGGAAAAAAGCTACAAGGCATTTATTGAGAAATTAAAGATAAACTAAATCTACAATGGGAACTTGGAAAACGTAGGGAAAGAAACATGGGACAGAACGTTAGGAATATGGTATAGACACAGAGAATTGAACAATTTATAAAATATATAACAGAAGTTACGCAAAACGCAGACTCTAAACATGCGAATGTTTAACCTCGTTTCTGGTGTGATAGGAACATTTATAAATGAAGATATATGTGAAAAAATAAACGCCAATTACCTAAGAAAATTTGTATACTCCAGCCAAATGTGCGTTTCTTTACTATGAAGCTTTATCACAGCATCCCATAACTCAATGGCTTTAGGTAGATTATTAAGAAACTTTGCCTAAAAATGAATCAATGCACATCTTAAGAACTAAGAGAATTTGAATTTTATCATTTGCTAAAAATGAGCACGAAAGAAAATATGATAAAACTTCAAGCTGGAAGAAACACTTTCTGCTGGGATGGGTCTACAGTTTTGGATTGAGATGATCATCACTTTTTCAAGATTGAACCGGTACTTATTACAGCCTGAAAGAATTTGCATTTTGTGAAAGCCAAAGGACATGTCTCTAGACACCAGCTATTTTGTTTAATAGACAAAAAACCAACAAAGCTGTTGAAAAATTAAAGAAGACCTGCAAAAATATCATCTGTTTTGAAAACAGCTGTATGGATCAATAATCTACATTAACTAATAATAAGTTTGCCTAAAACAATGGACAATGTAGGAATGTCGATTTCTCGCAGAAACACTTCGCAGGAAAACTTCTCGCAGAAACACTTTCTGCTGGGATGGGTCTACAGTTTTGGATTGAGATGATCATCACTTTTTCAAGATTGAACCGGTACTTATTACAGCCTGAAAGAATTTGTATTTTGTGAAAGCCAAAGGACATATCTCTAGACACCAGCTATTTTGTTTAATAGACAAAAAACCAACAAAGCTGTTGAAAAATTAAAGAAGACCTGCAAAAATATCATCTGTTTTGAAAACAGCTGTATGGATCAATAATCTACATTAACTAATAATAAGTTTGCCTAAAACAATGGACAATGTAGGAATGTCGATTGCAAGTTGGGAGGGTAGCAGGATAGTGGAGATAAAACAAGACTGCAGTAAGTACCCGAGACAAAGCTGTGAAATTGCATAATTGAAAGCTAAATAGGTTGAGAGATTATGAATAAAACATACATTTTCTTGAAAACGCCGTTTTTTTATACGTAGCTCTCATTAACGGTAAAATATGATCCAGAAGAAAGTTTGCATATTCTTTTGAAAAACAAATTGCTAAGGTTTTAACACTAGTTGCGAATGAAAATGAGAAGACATATTGATGATACCATACAGCTGAAAAAACCACATAGCAGCTATGCGAGGACATTACACTGACAGCCAAAAACTGTAATTCAAACATTGAAAGTGCTGCAACACGGGCAAACATGTGTTCGAAATTCTTTGCAGGCTAGCTTTTTGCATAAGAAATAGTATAGGTCAATTTCACATTGGAGCAAAAAAGCATTCTTTTGGTTGAAAAAGTGGCAGCATTGCTACAACGAGCTGCAAAGTTATCTATGGGTATCATGAACTCTGTAAAAAGCCACACCTCTAGAATTAAGGCACACCTTACATAAAACAACCTCACATAAGCTTAACTGATTTTGAGTCTTAGCATGTACGTGGCAAGCGCAGCAGAGGAAGACCAAGAATTACATGGATGGAAAACATAAAGAAGTGGACTGGAAAATCATTTGGAAACTTGATACGAATAGCAGAAGACCGTGAAAAGTTTAGATTCATGACAGTCAACGTGCTAAAAGCATTGGACACACTATGATGATGACGATGTACGTGGGCTGCATCTCTCACAGTAATAAACATATTTAATATAAAAGATTTCTTTCAAAAAACTATCGACGTGCACGAGTGCTAAAAATGTTTCACTTGTAGAAATCATGCAAAGGGCCGGTGCTGACCAAGGTACTATGGACTGAAATCATTTCTGCACAAGACAGTTAGCTTGCAGTAGAAAAGTCAGTTCTATTTTTGTAAAAACATGAAGATTCAAGAGTTTTCAATGCTTTACAATGATGTGCCTGGGGCTATTCTTTTTGCAGATAGGGTAGGGTCTTCAAGTTTGATGGATTCAAGAGTTTTCCATGCTATAAAATTATGTACTTGGGGCTGTTCTTTTTGCAGATAGGGTAGGATTTTCAATCTACACTCTTGAAAACAGAGCTACCCTCGGTGCTAAAAAAGATCGAGGCATGGTATTGCTGTCCCTTCATTGTTAGACAGAAAATCTTGCAAAAAATTTAACTCGTTGCTAACCTCCACTAATGCCCAATATCTCCGTAACAGGCATGTCTTATCTCCTTCATTTCCAAAATCTAGAAAAGAATATTTTTGCAAATGCAAAAACAGCTGTTGAACGACAGAGCATAATAGAATTCTCATTTATGAACATAAAAGTAATTCCTAAAATAGTTGCATTTGCTACAAAGTAAATTCTGGGATTTATTATAATTTAGCCAACTAATCTACACAATGAGTAAGTTTCAAAAAAGACTTGATAGGGTGTTTACTAAAAAGGGCATTTCACATATACTTCAAGTTAATTTGTGAATAGCTCGATATAACTTCAGAGAAGTGCTGGATGGGAAAGAAACAAACACCGAATTAAGCAATTGGTTTAGATTTCATAGTAGTATTCCTAAAAAGTCATACGCCTGAGAGTGGTAGGCGCGCAATCTTGATCGTTGGCAGCATTTCTCAAATAAAGGGGCGTGCCCCACAAGGGGGCGCGATATGATGCTAGAGGGGCGCGTATGACCCTGGAAAAGAGGTATACTTATACAATTTTTAAGGATAATGATTTTATATGTGGGCAATGGATTTTCATGGACAATGTTTATGGATACTTTATTGTATAGCTACAATTTTTATGGATGATGATTTTAGTGGGGGGGGCGCAAAATGTTTTCTCTTTTCATAAGGGGGGGTTTGCAAAAATTAAATGAGAAGCGCTGCTATTTGGTATAATTGACTTGCCAAATTACGTCCAATTAAAATACAAAGGAAATCAGCTTACAGTGGTCCATGTAATTGACTCCATCCTCAAAACTTTTTTGCAGTTCAACAATTAAATCTTTATCTAAATGATAAATGATGAATTGTACTAGTAGGCTTCTCAATACTTTGAGATCCTCTATGATACAGCTAACTTAATCACGGCAAGGAACAAAAGGAAGGCTTGAAAGACAATAGAAGCCATCTATGGAAAAACATGAACTAAGAAAATATCAGGTAAAATTAAGAGGAAAACAAGAGGAAGAATTCAAAGGAAGGCAAGAGGAAGTATTGAGAGAAAAGCAAGAGGAAGGATTCAAAGGATGACATGAGGAAGCATTGACAGAAAAACAGTAGGAAGAATTCAAAGGAAGGTAAGAGGAAGTTTGAGAGAAAAACAAGAGGAATAGCAATAAGAATGGTAAGTTGAAGATTCAAGAGAAAAAAATAGAATAAGAGAGTTAGAGGAAGACTTAAAGGGGAAATAAGGGAAGAAACGAAAGGAAAATAAAAGGCTGAATTGAAAAGAAACAAGAGGAAAAAAGAAGTGCAAGAAGAATAATTAAAAGAAAAAAATAGGAAGACTAAAGAGGGAAAAAGAGCAAGAAATGAAAAGAACAGAGGATAAGAAAGTTTAAGGTGGAAACAAGTTTTGAGAATTCACCAGAAAAGTAAATAAGGCAATATGAAAAATGCATAATAACCAAGGTGGCAGAGAATGAAAGGAAACCGGAGAAGAGGATAATATGGAAAATATGTGTATGATGAAGCATTACTGTCAAAAAGAGGGAAGGTATGTCGAATAGAATACCTTCTTCCCATGATGATATTCGTTGCTTCATGTAGTCGCAATATGTGAGCCATAAATCGAGATAGTCTCTACTTGCTGTAAATCCACAGCCAACTGCTTTTTGTAGGGCATCTATGAGAATATCGTAAATCCATGAGGCGTTTCTCTAAAATTATGCACTCAAGAAAGCACGGAAATGGGAAAAGAAGCAATCCTGTAAAAGATTGTTACCAGTGATATTGGTTATGCCTAGAATATTGCCTTCCTGCCAAACATTAATTATACAGACATGCTCATTGAACTGTTAAGGCAATATATGTCCATATGAACAGAGTTTGCAAGTTGTTACGCCGTGGTATGGAACTGGCTGCTATAGCTATTCACAGTTTCATAAAATCTTGAATATAAACTTTCAATCATTTCATAGAAATTTGGTGTTGTTAATGTGACATTCACTCGGTATAATTGTGTAAAATGAGTTAGGGGCAATCGATACAATGTTTGAAAATTCACTTGTGCTTTAATGTGAAAGATAAGAAAATAAGAATAGAAGATTAGAAGTAACCGTGTTTTTCATGTAGGAGTATCCCCATTAAAATAAGCGCGCCTAATTTCAGTAGGCCTAATAGTAACTCCAATTTCTTTCACTTCTAAAAGATGAGGAGACCAATACCTATAGCCTGTCAATGCAATAATTGGTACTTTTAATAATCTAGGAAATGGAAATTTGAATAAGCAATATACAAACTGGAACACAACAAGTATCAGTGGTTGCAAACCTTTGATTTCAGAATGGGTTTTCTTGCATCTTGCCTAAAGTAAAAGTTACATCTAAATGAAGAATAGCCACAGAAAATGTCAGGTAGTTTAGCAGTAGTTCTAGTAAATCATATCAGTTATTGCACGGTCTTAGCTCATACGCGACGCTTTAAGAATACATGTTCAGCAATCGTTCTTTGAAAAATACATCACTTACGCAAAAATTAAGATTTCTTGGCTCCTAATAAAGCACATATGTGGAAATTAGTCGGAAGTTTGAGGAGCACAATTGATTCTAAAAACGACATCAATTCGACCTTCCATTTGCTTCAGCTTTACATTTGATATTAATTTTAGCTCTACTTATAACAAAAAGTACATTAGTTTCTAATCATAATTGCAAAGTAAAAAGAAAGGTGAGTTCCTCCTATTACTCCAGTAAATCCTTATGACCTAACTATCGTTAGTAAGTAACTGGAAAACGCATTATACCTCTACTTATAAAGAAATAGAAACAGAGCCAAAATTACTAGTATGAACAATTCATGGAGTAGAGGAGTTGGGTTTATAGTGGATAATTTTGATTCAAATTTCATGCATTATTTAAACAACTCTATGCAGCAATGAAGTTGAAAAATTGTGGAAATAAAATGAAGCATACCATCGCTTTCATGTAATTCACCCAAAGTGAACCGATCCAAGGGCAATTCCTTACTGCTCTTTCGTGAATGGGCAACGCTACATTTGGTACCTTCAATCGATTGTCCTATCATAGATAGATCAGTCAGTAAAGACGATGCACAAAATAGAGCTTGGGTACTCAAATAATTATACTGTAAACGCCATAAGAATACAACAGCAGCAGTAGATATAATTTAGAAGTACAAAGAACTTGACAACTGCGTTTCATTGATCAATGTGATAGGAAGAGCAGTATTGTGGGTCATGCAAGCTCAACAACAGAATATCCATGCATTCTGTTTTCAACAAATAAGCCTTCTTAAGACCTTTTCTTCCCTTGTACATTGCATACGAATTCCCTAAAGGCAGACCTATCTACAGGGTGGCTACTAAATCAGTGAAGTCATTTTATCTGCTATTTCCTTGATATCTACCCTGTTTCCCTTGTTTTAATGTAGGTCTTGAGCAAACACCTCACATTACGCTTATCACAATACAAAAATATTTAAGCAACCTTACCCTACTTGAGCTGAGAAGAATGCTTTAATTCTATCACAAATAAAGAAACTAACAACTTCATTACTTGCACAATATGTTTTCTTGCAATCTTCTCACCAAATTTGGAGAATGATTTAGTGAGGGGCAACTTTCCTGGTATTTCCCTAATTGTCTCTCGAATTAGTTGAAATCCCTAATTCTCCCCTGATAGCTGCTAGGAAAAACACATTCCCTTAGTGTTTCACTGATTTCCCAGAAATACCTGGTATGGCAGACACCCTGTATCTAGAATGAGTTTGCTTTGCAGAAATGCAGCAGCATCAATCCTCTGCAAAGCTGAGTACAAAATTGGTTGTAAACAATACCATAAAATTTAAGAAACCGACAATATTGGTATATAAAATAAAGAACGAATGGCAAAAAGAACAGAATGTAAGGTGAGAATAGGAAAAAGCAAAAGAATACCGCATGAAGGAGCAAGAAGAAATGCTATCTAAGAGAAGTGTCAATACCAAATAATCTGTGTAATCTCTCCATAAACTGGCATCAAGACAATTGTCTTTAATTGCTCTCTCGTAGATGCACTGGATCCTAGCAGGGTCACCATCTTTTGTTTCATGTTCGATATACGACCGATATTCAGCTAGTTTTGGCATAGGTGCTGTGCTCTTGTGACGAAATAACAAGCAAGCAATAACAAACTAGTATTTTGACCAAAAATATGTGCGACTTACAGCTATAAAATCAATAAAGAAATAATCGCTACGTTTCAAACTAGCACTTATAACAATCCTAGGCACTAAATCCTTGTCGTTGACTGCATTTCAGATATAATCTAATCACGTTCTTCTTCTAACTATAATAAAAGATTTTACGGCTAGACATAAAAGAATAGATCTTCAAGTGTGGACTTTGCAAACGTGCATATATGAATGTGAGTACATACGAGGGCATCTTCAAACGGTAAACACTTTTCAAGCTTGTTCAATGCTTTTTTATATGATTTATCCAATGTTTCAGTCATAGGTTCGGTCGTCCAATCTTCATAATCCTGCATTGTTTTCTCCATCCCTGCAGAAATCAAAAAGAAAGCCATAAGAAAGGGGGCAAAATAAGACATAAGAAGAAAAATATAAAGAGATAAGTAGATAAGAAGAGACAAAGATCAAATAATAGGAGAAAAGAAAAATAAGAAGAGAAAAGAAAAACAAAAACAGAAAGTGAACATATGAAGAGAAAATAAAAGAAGAAGAAAAAGAAAATACGAGGAGAAAAGATAACGAGAAGATAAAAGCAAAACAAAAAATGAAAGAAAAATCCATAACTCAATAGCATTTCTCGTTTTACAGGTAGTGCGCATGATGGCATCACTTCATGAAATTTTCGTGTTTAGCACTGGAAAAGTAAACATCATTCAAAATGATATTGAGTCAAGATTTACTCCTTCAGATTAAGTGGCACTAAACATGTATGTACAATTAAGTAGGCATGCATACCTAGTAGCGGCACAGCCAATTGCCTCCGGAAAAGAGAGTCCACTCGATGAATCTGTTCTTCTCTAGAACAATTGAGAAAATGAAATAAATGACAAAGACAAAGTTGTTACCAAAAGCTTATCTATAAATGATATTTAGAACTCCTCTTCAATAAACTTTAATATATTTTGAAATATAATGAAATCAATCGATGAATTAAAGTACTTCAAATATTTACTCACATCTGCGCAGCAGAGATGGTTGAAGTCTCAGGGCTGTACAATGTCTGTTTAAATATAAATATAACAAAACAGTTTCTAAGACAAAAGCTTCCTACACATTATTTGTTTTCAGATGTCCAAAGCACAGATTGCCCAATCAAACTTAAATGCACCATATCACACGCATAAACAAAGTAGACACTGGGATATATTAAAACACAACCATTGCATATTTGATAGAATTTTCAAGCATTTTACAAAACTGACATATACGTGTTTTTGATGTTGTAGGTGGAGACCACAGATTTTTGATAAATTTTAGAATAAGAACGATGACAAAAAGAGTCCATATATTCCTTGAATTTAGCTATATGGACGACTGATCCGGTACAACGACTATTCCATGACAAAAACTATCCCATGACAAATCTAACTTCCAATTTAACTAGCTACACCGTTTAAGTCATACCGTGTAATTAGTTAAATTGGAATAGCTATATTTGTATCAGGTACCAGTCATCAATAGCTAACGTCAAGATATATGTGGACTATTTTTGTCGTCGTTCTATTCTACAACTGACATGTTCATGATCTACATTTCAAAAAAGCTATATATCATAAGAAATATCACAGATGATCATAATCCTATCATTCACACCTGATATGACTGCAGGATTTCATTCTCAAATTCTCTGTAACTATCCCATATGGACGATCCCTAAAAAGAAGAAATGGTATTACAATATCAACTATTTCAATTCAGATGAAACGCACACTACCTAAAACTTTGAAACATTTACCTCTGTAAGATGTAGCCCGACTGACGTCACAGCTCTTTCAAAGATACTACGCACGTGGTCAATGCCACTTGAAGATTGAATGTCATCCATTGCCAGCTGACAAAATTGGATCCATACTCTCACACCTAGAAATAAGAGTACCAAAGACTACCACCAATAGCAGTATCTTCTTGCTGGAAGCACACAGCTCACTGCAAACAAGACTATTGATTCAATAGTACTAACATGGTGGTACCACAATACTGTAGATAACTACGAAGTAAACAGCACATTCAATGCAATGAGCCTTGAATGAGATGTAATTATTCTAGTATTTTGTTATCAGTAACAATCGTTGTTAAGAGGCGCGCTTCGATTTACAACTAGGACTTGGGCACTTGGTAGAAACAATATGGTGTCGTAAGCTAGCGTGCTCACTAAGTTTATAGTAAATTCCAAGCACATAGGTAAACATAAACCAAAATACACAGCAATTATTCATACAAGAACGGCCCTTCGTCTATACTTCCGCAGCCTAATCATATTATCATTGCCTCTGGAATAATGACTCTGACATTTAATGAATACAGATACATTGCAGTAGTGACTCTAAATATAAAACATAACCAACATTTACTAAGAAGATGAATGAAGACTTTCATAAGTTTATCAAAACAAATTTTACTCATGTAGTCTTTTACTGATTTTTCAAATAATTCTCCAACGTATGCCTTTTGAACAGGTAATGCAATTAAATGCAATTCGTCCGTAAACCAGTCAAGCCAGAGCTCTAGTGGGGAAAAACCAATTCATTAGCATTTGATAATAATCTACTTCAAACTAGTTTAGGGGTGACCAGCCAGTGAGAGCCACATTTTATACTGTTGTTACCAACAAGAGCCACGTCATGCACATGATGGGCACACGTGAACATCATCTCCAGCCTTTCCACTTACACTAAAATACATTACTGAACCCAAGCTAACCAAAAATATACAAGAAACACAAGCTTAAATATGAACTTAACAGTCGCATGAAACGAAGCAGAGAGTCGCGGGTTTGCCAACCCTGCACTAGTTGAAGGTTTTTCATACATAATAACAACCATATAGCCTATCATAGTCTGGAAGACGAAAAAACTACCTAGTTTTCAATGAATGTATGAGTGCAAACTATTTAAAGTTCTCTAGAAATTGACAAGGGATATGCTCCTAGCAAAGAAAGCCATTAGAAGCAATTTCGCATGCTTATGGAACGTAATTCATAGACAGATTTGGAATCGACTAAACTGAGATCATATCATATGAAACAAAGTCATGACAGATCTCTAGAATATAT
>WIPJ01067539.1:38620-49053 GCA_018155075.1 Cassiopea andromeda | reverse complement strand
GAATGTCGGCAAGTGCAAACAAAGACGCCGCGTTCGAAGAAAGTCGATGACTCACTTGTCGATGAAGTAGAACATATTCTACTTCTCGTAGATCTTTGTCGACAGATTGATAGAATTTCATTTTCGTTGGTCTGTTTCCTTATTTTTCAATATCTATGCAAAGATAAATGTTTCAAGCATCTCTTTTTCCATGTTTAATTCATCAGGTACAGGACACAAATAGTTTTCCAACACTAGTTTCTGTAGACAAGTGTCTACCCGACTTCTTCCTTTTTGTTGATGAATTTTTGAATCTATAGACAAAAATCTATAGTGTGAGCCTAGCATTACCTCGCCGAAAGAGAGATTCTTGAATCACCAACAACAATGTAAAAGATATATTACCCATTCACAGGGATGTAACTTCAACAAATTTTGGGAGGGGGTGTCATGGATTGCCCTGCAAAAATTTCTTGTTGTCTGTGACCTTCTTTTAGTAACAGTAGTTGATCAATGTTCCTGGGTCCAGTAAGTTGCCCTGCAGAAGCAAATTGTACTACCATTTTTGCCCTGCGAAACGTCTAATGTTAAGGTTGGGGAGTGGATAACTTCCCATACCACCTTTAAGTTTCATCCCTGGCCGAGTGAACGTAGGTTCAGGAATCTTGTTATTATCCGGCGCAAAATAGACTTTTGCCATGACACTTTATAAGCTGTGCCGTGATGCTTTACAACTATTGCCATTGACTTTATCTGTGCGAAAATAGGTCATTCAATTCCATTAGCAAATATTAAATAATATATTTGTCTACGGAGGAGCTCTTTGGTAGGTAAACTAATCAAGAGAGATCCCACCCCCCCCACCATTTAGAACTCAAATAAAAACAAATAAATATTACCATATTACTGTTAAATTAATAAGAACACAAAGATATAAAGATAATACAGTGATAATACTAATACCAAAAAAACACCAGAGATTCCTTAAATTCCATGGAAATGAATAGTATTGTTGAATTGAAAATAATTGTGAAGTGAGGGGGGGGGAGATGATTGAGTGACTTAAAAACAGCTTTTACAAATATCCTTGTAAATCATATCTTTCAGTTTGAGAATTTTCAGTGAAGCAAATACTGGGGATGAAGAAGATGTGCAATCTTGAAAGGAGATAAACCTCAAAACTTTTTTTTGAACTAGGAAAAGGGGTTCTTAATAGGTATCACATGAAAGACCCTAGGTTGTTGAGCCATAGGAAAGAAATGAAGAGAAAATGTTTAATAAAGGGTTTTCAAAGCATCCGAGGGAAAAAGGTGTCTGAGTTTTAAAACGATACCTGATGTTCGTGAAAGCTTCTTTGTTTGTTCTGTGAAATTTTTAAAAAAATCAACAGAGAAAGAGAGTGAGAGAGAGAGAGAGGAGAGGGAGAGAGAGAGAGAGAGAGAGAGAGAGAGAGAGAGATGTAGAGAGATGCAGGGAAGTTGAAATGATGCTTGAACAATCATCATCATCATCGTCGTCGTAGAATTCTTGGATGCACTTCTTCGGTGGGCAACTTTATATTTGGTCAGGATTCCTTCATGCACGAGCGGTCTTTAGAATCGTAGTGGAGAGAGTCGACATTTTAATAGCTATTAACTTTTATCTTCATTCCAACTTCACTGCACAAATGGCTCGGCTATGTGACTCGCGTCCCTGCCATTGAACCAACGAACGCTAACTCATGACTCACATAGTTCTAACTCTAATTCTCTTGTTCTTCAAAGCTTCCTAATTTACCACGAGCGGTGCACTTAGATAATGTAGAAATACTGATTTAGGATGCATCAGCATTTTTGCTGACATAGAGTAATCGTTACTCAGCATAAAATACAATACAAGGGTAATGCCAGTTTATTCTATTATACCTAGTCTAGTCGTGTATGACGCAAGGGTAGATAATCCTTAATCCTTTCACAATAGAATGGAATGCTGCATAATGCACAGTGTCATTATTACGGGGTTTCCTATGTTGTGCCTAGCTTTACAAAATTACTACGCTTGCATTACTTATACCTAAGCTATCTAATTTCTTATCGACTAATTTCATTTCATTTCATATTTTAAAGTAGGGTGGCCCTTCAGTAATAACTGATTTTCAAGGGGCCCTCTGTCTACACTATACTTACATATCTAACAAAAAAAATAACAATTACAAAATATGAAACCTTATTACAATGTTTAAAAAGTCTAATTACAAATCTTAAAATAACAAAATATACAATTTAAAACGGTTGTGATAATCTGTAAATACACTGACGCAGGCTAAATTAGGCACTTAAAGGCTTTAATTGAAGTAGTTTGTTTGGCCTCAGTTGAAAGGCCATTCCAACATTTTGCACCTCTGAATGAAAAAATTTTTGTTCCTTAGCAGAGTTTTTAAAGGCAGCCTTAAATCAGTATTTGTATTTCGTAGACTGCGTGTGGCATTAACGGTGTTTTTAGTCACTAAAAATAACGCTAATGCCACACGCAATGCTGTTTAAGCATTTAAAGACTGTTGGATTTACTTGTCTATTAATCAACTCTTCAATTGCTTTCCAACCCAAACTTTGGACCAGAGGTTTACTTGGAGCATCACAATGACTGTTGGTCACGATGCGTGCTGCTCTGTTTTGGAGCCTCTGCGATTGTAAGATGTCAGTGGAATTGCAACAGCCCCAAACAGAGCAGCAGTATTGGAAGTGAGGCTCAACAATACTAGTATAAAAAGTTTTTACTATTGCCTCAGGGAGAAACTGTTTGGCGTACTTTAGAAAGCCAATTGCACGAGAAGCTTTCTCACTGACTGACTCCATCTGATTCTTCCATGCCAGACTTTCGTCTAGTTGAACACCTAGATACTAAGAGTTGCATATAACTTCTACATGTTCCTCACGAATAGAAGGTTGTAAGGCTTGGTTTGAAGCCGTGAGATCCCTCTTCTTTCTATTCGTGGTTATTAACATAGAGCGAGTTTTAGCTACATTAAGAGATATCTCATTCCCCAAGAACCATGTATCGAGCCTCCGAAGGTCTTCATTTAAAACCGTATTTAACTGGATAATGTCCTTGGAAGAATGATAAATACTTGTATCATCAGCATACATAGAAACTTTGGAGTTTTTTACAATGCAAGGAAGGTCATCTATATAGAGAAGAAATAGGAGTAGACCTAGGCAAGACCTTTGTGGAACACCTACATTGATGTCATTTATGATTGAATCCACACCATTAATTCGACAATATTACTTTCTGTTGCTAAGGTAAGACTTAAACCACGATATTTCCTTACTGACGGCTCCATAATGCTCGAGTTTTTGACAAAGAATTTTATGATCAGCATTATCAAAAGCTTTTTTGAGATCTATAAAAATTAAACCAGTTAAAAGTCCTTCCTCCATGCCAATGTACCAATCATCAGTGCATTTCAGTAAATAAGTGGTTGATGAATGCAAATCCCTGAATCCAGATTGTTCTGATGTCAGGAACCCACCCTGTTCTAGATATTGGAACAACTGGTCATAGATAAGTTTCTCGAACAGCCTAGATAAAACAGGTAGTACCGATATTGGTCTATAATTTGACTTCTCTGATTTTCACTTTTTTGTAAATCGGGATAACCTGAGCAATCTCGAGTATTCTTTTAACTGTTGTACAAGTACTATGTAGCCTTCAACCCTTCAAAAAGTAACTGATTTGCACGATGCCGTACCCACTTTTGCTTGAAGCTTCTCAATTTTTGACAGTTGGGGTGTTACACCCCCGCATCCCCCGGGCTCTACGTCCCTGTTTGCATGGTATCATAATTTGACTAATTTTTCGTATGTGCATCCTAGGAAATATGGACGTGTCTATAACATGGCCACACACATTGTATGATCTTGTCATTGAACTTCGTGTAACGATGCAGTAACCATGCTGTAACGTTTAGAATTCACTTCCGTCTTCTATTTTGTATTGTTTTATTTATGCTCCGCAGTTTCCGAGCTGCATCGTTTTTCCAATGTCATGCCGAAGAATTGTCCTGTTAATAATAAGTACGACAAAGACGATGATAACTTTGTAGAGTAGGAACGGAAGAGAACCAATGAATTTTGTCTCTTTTGTTTCCGAGTGCTGAGTCATTATCCATGTTGCAAGAAAATCGCTCTTGAAGGGGATTCATGTTGCACTTGCCACGATTTTTCAAGGCACGTTGGAGCAGCTATTCCCGAGAGCACTGAAGAGCACGGTAAGTTGTTCATGCATGTATTATTTATTTCTTTACGCATTCCTTTGCATTTGTGGCTTTTCTCATTGTGCTGAACACGCCCCCTAATGGTACTTGTGCTCAACTTGACTTGTTGCTAGGAAAGGAAGGGTTTATTCTCACGTGTGATTGTACCTGACGAGGCCATTTAGATGCCAGTGATTTGATGCTTTGAAGCAGGCCTGTCAACCTAGCATTTTCAAGACTTGGAGATTCTTCATTGTTTCGTTACAACTGCAGAGAGATTTTGTCAAAAACCGGGAGATCACATAAATTTGCTAAGAGAATAAATGTACCTGATAAAATAGCAGTGAGAGACCCATTTATTTTAAAAATATACAGAGCGGGAGACCGGGAGAAAGCAGTCAAAACCGGGAGAGTTGACAGGACTGTTTGAAAGCTAGAAAAATGTCCTGCAAGCACGTATCTGGAGGAAATATCCTAGAGTGGGCAAAACTGGCCTGTACACAAAATTTGGAAGGGCAAACCTCTTGCATTGCTATATACATTTCTATCTTCATAATTCTGTTGGGGGCAAAGCCATGCAAAGTTTTTCATTTGGGGGCATTGCTCCCGTTCCCCCTACAGGTACGTGCCTGTGACGGCGGATGTGTAGATTAGTCATCAAGGTATTTACGCTTCCAGGGTTAGGGTTTTTGGAAGGGTTAGGGTTTTGGAGGGTTAGGGTTACGGGAAGGGTTAGGGTTTTTGGTAGGGTTAGGGTTAGCGTTAGTTTTCGTACTTCCGCCATTATGATATTGCCCAAATATGGTAAAACATGCGTTGTTTTTGGAAGGTATTTTGTTTTATAAGTTCGTAACCATATGGTTAGCCGTAACTTTTTCCATATTCTTAAACAGCTTGCTGAGCTCTTTCGCTTGATGTATAAATTGTTTGGAAAATGATTGATGACTAATCTACACATCCGCCCCTGTGACTATATCAACAAGGAAATCTAGAGGGCAGGCAAAGAAGGGCATTTCCAAAAGGATGCACAGTAATAGCACTGAGTTGAAACAACATGCAGATTTTTACGTTTTTGGTCAATATACTTATTCTGTATATGTACAGTTTCTTCAAGGACTCAAGCAGTGTCCTTATAGAAAATTAGTTCCAAACCTACTCTTAGGCCTCAAATAAGTGCCCCTTGCTTATTTTATCTCAAAAATTTCTCCACTCTAGGAGAAACCTGGAAAATTTGGTACTGTTGTTGAGTTTCCCAAATAATGAATGAGATATATGTGGCAAGATTCTGCGGAGTATTTTTAGCTTTTTGCATTTTAGCTGGTTGCTACACAGTTAGCCCAAACTTCTGACCCCTTCTCGTATTTCATCTTGAGGAATGTTCAAACCCCTCTGCTTATTGGAGACCAAAGAGTAGTTCATTGATAGCCCATTTGTAGGGCAATTAGAGTTTATGATTTATTTTTCAAGCAGTTCATGAAAAAAGTAGTAGGCAAAAAGCATACATGAATTGCTATGTATTGTACAATATAATGATGAGTAATGGAGCCCCTAAAATTTTGCTGTGCCCCCATCATCACTTAGGTTTTCAAAGATTTATATTTATTGTGAACACCAACTTGCTTGCACTTTCAGATCTCACTATTGCATTGCCACCTCAGTCAGTCTTAAATTTCATTGTATGTCTATGTTTTATGTTGAAATGTGAGCACATCTGAAAAACAGTTTCTATTAAAAGTGTATGCTTTGCTCAGTATTGGCACTTTCTGACAGCCAGTGGCATAGCCAGGGTTGCATCTGTGAGGGGGCAAAAAAGGGTGTGGATCATGAAGGGTAACTATGGAGTTAACTAGAGGTAGGGTTCTATAGTCCCCTCTCATGGCCATCATTGAAGTACCATATGATATGAAGGAAAAGAGAATGATGGGGATCAGGGGGTGGAGCCCCATGGAAAATTTTTTCAATCACACCCTTTAAATATTAGGGTGGGTATAAAAATACATCCTTTTCCAGATGGGAAAGAGCAGTTCCACTTGCTATTTCAATGCTACTCTCCAATGTATTAATTTTATTGCAGATTTGAGTCATCAGCTACCCCTCCTTGCCCCCTGGCTATTCCTCTGGTGACAGCATTTACCCCAACATTTAATTTCCTGGTGCCAACTTTGAGTATGCTTCTAGTCCAAATAGAAAGCATTCTCCCCAATGACTTCAGTAGCATTGACTGGGGTGTTGCCTGGGTTTTCCAGCAGGTAGGTTGTTTCTTGATATGGGGACTATGTTTTCAGAAATTTGCATATGGACATGCATGCATGCATGCAAGGGCAAAGCTAAGGGAATGATTTGAGGGGTAGACTGACCAATTTGCTGACAAAGAAGGCTTACCTTGCATTTTATTAGCAATAATATGTAGATTGGCACAATTGATATACTGCAAATTTGTGGGCAAGCTAAACTTTAGAATATTTGCACCCCCATGCCCCTTTGGCTATTCCCCTACCTGCCTTTCAGTAATTTCCTTGATAGGCTTGATATTTTCCCCAATGAGGGAACTAGCACTCCCTGGTGGAGAGTCATTGTCACCCAGCACTAAGGAGTTGCCCAATACCCTAGCAAAGGTTTTGCTATTGTTTCCTTGTTCAATTCAAAACACAAGTCTAACTTTTTCATATATTGGAGACCAAATTACCACAAGTCCTCTTCACACAGCTCTTAATGTTAGGAGATGAAGTCTATTTTTAGTACTTTAAGGTGTCTGAACTACCAATTTCTCAACAGTTTGTTTTTAATCTAATGCAGCCTTTTACTGCAAGATAAAAATTTTTCCATGCTTTTGTTTCTAAGAAATTACAAAATCACATTTCTGGTTATGGATGTTTAGGAACTCACATGACTAAGTTTCTGGTCATCTGGCATGGACTCTTGTGAACTTCACTCTTACCTTAAATGCTATGGGATCATTTATTGCAACTTCCAATCAGCCAACATTTTTTTTGTCTAGCAAAGGACCAATGGACATCTTCTGGTGGCGTCACACCCCCAAACCTCCCAATGTTTGGGTCGCTGATTACAGTTTTAGCAGTATGGTCACAAAAGCAACACCCATCTACGATTTTTAGAAGTTGCCCATAACTCTTGGACCCTAATCTTGATATTTCATTTTTCATTTTTTCATTTATATTTTGGGATCATTCAATTAGTACGTAACCACAAAAATGGCAAAATTTGACCCCCCTCCCCCGTCGTGCGCGCATGTACGCTTGCTATAACCCCCTCCATTATGTCCGTACTCTTACCAATCTGACCCCTTCAAAGATTTGCAATGGAAACTCTTTAAATATCCAATCAATAATTTCTTAGAGAAAAGGACTGTGAAAAAATTTGAGAGACAAGAAGATAATCGTAGCAAGCGTTTTGTAGAACAGTAATGAAAGTCGTCATCAAAGACAACACAATATGATAAAAGTAACTTGCATATGGGTATATGTCAAAATACATCCAGACAGGGACTTTTTTGCGTACGTACTTTTTTGCGTACGTACTTAGATGTGTTAGCCCCACTTGTACGTATGGCGTACGATTTTGCTCGACCCACTTTCCGCCGTTGTGTGTACGTACTAAATCAATAACCCCTTATTTTCAATCCAACAGCAAAAGAAACAATTACACTCTAAAGCAATACACTAAAATTAAAAACAACTGCTATAGTGTGATTTTTGGAGGATCACTTTCGTGACAATCTATTGGGGACTCAACAATTTTCCCATGGTCTCTGAATATAGACAGGCCCATCTGCTGAGCTTCTGGTTGTTTTGCGAGATGTTTGAAGTTGAGTTTCAATTCAAAACAATAGCATCCATAATTCAATTGAACATTGGGAAGTATTGGCTTATATTTTGCACTACGTTCTTTTTGCAGGCAAAAAGTTTTCAGGAAGATGCCTCAGTATACGCTGCACTACTTCGCTATTAGAGGGTATGGAGAATTGGCTCGTCTGATCTTCGCACAAGCAGGACAGAGTTTCACTGACCATAGAATTACCAGGGAGGAATGGCCTGAAGAGAAGAAGAACAGTAAGTAGCGCTTACCTATAGCAGGTCTTTCAATGAGTAAATAGATATGTATTTCTTTGTATGTATCGTTGTAATTAGTTTTCAACATGCCCCCCCCCTGTAAAACAGACTTCAGATCTGAAGGGTCACCATGTATAAATATTTGGAAAGGAAAGGAAATGAAATGGATTAGAAACAGTTAGACCATTAATTACAACTTTCCATTATACATGAATTTATTGTCTATCAATTTCATCGCTCGCCAGCAATGAAATTGATAGTTTTGTGTGCGCCACAAATCAAGCACGCGAGACGTGTTGAGTGGGTGCCTACACGCTCGCGAGCGATCGCGCGCGTTTCATTGGAAGACCTGCTTTAGCGAGGCCCATGGTGTAGTATCCAGTGGTTTGCAATGTTCATCTTTAAGATTAGAAAGTACTGTTGCAATCTTTTGGGCTCCATTAGGTGTTTGGAGCCTTGATATTATAAAAGTACAATTGATATTTTTCATCCTTAATATCGTATTCAAATGTTCTTTTGAATGAAACACAGCAATAGGAAGGCACAGAAAGATAACTATAACATTTCAACAGTGTACTTTTTCTCTCAATGTCTCTCAATATAAAGCTGCAAAAACTGATAATGAGTTCAAAATGAAGATTTAAAGTTGGAAGGGATTTGAATGTACTTGTAGCATTTTATATAGTTTTCATTTCATACTGTTCATTTTAGTTTTTCGTTGTAGCTAGCGTAGAGTTGGCGTTTATTGGCTTAAGCTAGTATTCAAGCCTGTAAATAAATTGTATTATTATTGTTATTATTTATTATATTATTATTATCATTATTATCCCTTTTTGTCGACCTTCCGGGCTTTCTCTCCCCCTGTATCATTACTGGTGAGCAATTTCGTCCTGATATGCTTCTTTCCACTGCTAATAACATCCTATATATAATCGAACTTACTGTGGGTTTTGAAACTAATATTGATAATAATGCAAGTAGAAAATATGAGAAATACCGTAACCTTATACAAGAACTATCATCTAATTACCATAAAGTTAAATTTATAAACATCTCTATCAGTTCGCTCGATATCTTCGGGAATTCTTTTGATGCTTATATCCAAACGTACAAGGATCTTAATTATGAAGACAATCATCTTAAATATATCCTCAAGAAATTAATAACAATCATAATCCGCACTACCTATTATATTTTCTGTATGCGAAATAAGCCATGGACTAATCCAGAACTTCTAACCTACTAGCTACCACTATCTACTAATACCCTTTTACTTATCCTTTGTAGCATTGTAGCATTTTATAATTATTGTATTACCAAGCAAGCCAAATACAAGTTACCTGTTGTTAGCGAGATTTGTATTTGTATGATTAGATTATAAAGATTATACGGGCAAGTTTCAAATCATTATTTATTATTATTATTACTAAACTAGGCTTTGATAATCAACATCTCAATTTCACTATTTCCAAGCTATCTACTATTGCTGTTCGCACGACCTATTATATCTTTTTCATGAGGAACAAACCATAGTGCAACCCAGAGCCTTTCAGTTGCTGAACATGCTTCTGTACTGAACTACATTTAGTGTGCATTTGTCTTTTTTTATAATCTATTTCATATGTACATTTTAAAAAAATTTTTTAAATTTAGTGTATCCTTTTAAGCCAGCCAAATACAGATAACCTATTTAGTGAGATTTATATCTGTAGATGTTAATATGATATATATGATGAAGTTTGAAAAAATTAATATGTACGATTATGTTTCTTCTTCGCAGAGGAACGTTTCCCATTTGGAGTGGCTCCAACTCTTGAAATCGATGGCAAGGTTTTGCCAGAATCACTGGCAATAGCTCGATATCTTGCATCAGAATTCGGTAATGATTTGTTTCCTTGAAGTTTTCCCTTATTCAACGTTGCCCTTTGTAGCATGGCTTAATAATATAATAATAGTAATCATAATTAATTTATTTACAGTAGGAGTGAAAGTGTAACTATTAAAAGAGCTAATTAAATCCTGCTTTACAGATAAATACTAAGGTTAGAAGTTAAAATCTAGCCCAATGCTTCTCAACCGGGGTGCACATGCACCCCTTGGGGTGAATTCGAGATACTAAGGGGTGAAATTTTGAAAAAGGGGGAATTGGG
>WIPJ01067538.1:359271-371614 GCA_018155075.1 Cassiopea andromeda | reverse complement strand
ACAGAAAAATATCAAGAATCAACGATTTCAAAATGCTACCAGTGTAAGGATGTGATCTGTTTGGTTAGCTCATTTACACACACGTGCTCACATAAAAGATTATGTATCAATAGGAGCAACTCTATGTGAAATCTATTGGATGTGTCATGACACATCAAATAGATTTTTCTTGAAGTCCTTCTTATGGCTAGATAATCTTTCGTGTGCGCACGTGTGTAACATTTACTTATTATTTACTGCTCACTAACATCTCATGTGCATAATACCAGGAAATGGGTATCTGCACATTGTAGATACCAAGATGGCCTATCATAAAAGCCTATTACTAACCTCCTTTCAATTTCTCATCGTGAACGGAAACTTTCCCTTCTATCTTGAAAACTTTTGATGTAAAATGTGCAGTTGATAAGCCATCTTCTGCCTCGTACGAAGCAATGGAATTACGAAGCAGAAAGAATAGAAGAAAACATGATTGAATCTTCATCATTATGTAGTCCACCTTCTTAATAATTAAACTAACTTCCGTGGCCTCTAATTCATATAGAACATTGCGTAAGAAATGAAAATGAGGCTGTTAAAACCGCTTGCGAAATTTCAAGTATCAAAACATTGAATCGTGATTTCATTTTCATTTCATTTAACATAGTTAAGGAGAGACACCCTTCAGCAATGAAGCTGATTTCCAAGGGATCCTCCACTTAACTACTTACTGTAAATCGAAAAATAACGGAAAAGGTAGAAATTAAAATACAAATATCCTAAAAGCTTATTATAAGTATAAGTAATTGTAGAATTGAAAGAAAAAGATTAAAATCCGAATCAAGTTACTTATCTAAGAAAAGTGCTTACTTAAAAACTGAAAGGGAGGGTGCCTGTTTAACACCAATTGCAAGGTTATTCCATAACGTGGCTACGCGGTAAGAAAAACTTGTCCATTGGAAGAAGCACACATTGGGAGCCTCAGATCCGTTGCAGTATTTCTCAAGTCTCGTGAGCTGCAATCAGAGTTTCTTTGAAAGAGGTTGCAAATATATTGAGGAGCCTGATTATTTAAAGACTTAAAGACTAACTGGTTGGACTCGAAAGAGATTAAATCAACTATTTTCATCCACCCTAGTTTCTTTATAATTGGGCTACTTGGGGCATCAAAAGCGCTGTTTGTCAGTATCCTAGCAGCTCTATTTTGCAATTTTTGCAGCTCAAAACGTGTTTGAACCACTGTATCCCCACACAGAGCAGCAATAGCGAAAATGTGGTTCAACTATGCTAAAGTATAGTGATCTTAAAGAAGACTCTGGGAGAAAAATTTTAGCGTGCTTTAGAAGACGCAACGCCTTGATACCTTAGAAGAGATTACCTTGATTTTCTCCTTCCAGTCAAAGCTATTATCTACTTGTACTCCTAATTACTTCACTTTTTGCACCACATCTATGTCCTTTTCCCTAATATAATGAAGCAGAGATTATCCACTGCAGTCCTAAGTTTTTGATGCATTGATTTCGTGCAGCTAAGCATTGACTGGGTTTTCGACACATTTAGCGATAGCTTATTTCCTTGCATTCATGAATCAAGGTGTTTGAGATAATCATTTATGGTTTGATTAAGTTGAGAAATATCTTGAGTTTGCAAGATAAGGCTTGTGTCATCAGCGTACATGGAGACTGTGGAGGCATTAACAACTTTTGGAAGGTCGTTAATGTCAATTAAAAATAGCAGTGGTCCTAAGCAAGACCCTTGCGGAACACCTAATGCAATGTTGCCAATTTCAGAGTCAAAGCCTCTAACTCTACAGCACTGTTTACGATCCTGGCAATTTTCTATTTATCTGGGAAATGACATGATTGTACAGAGGTGTTAAACAAAAGAAAAAGAGAGTTTTTGATATAGGGAAAAACCAATTTCGAAAAGTAGCTGGAAATGTTATAACTCCCAAAACTTTTGGACAATTTCAATTTACCAATTGCTTCACTAACGTTTTGTGCTTGGATTGAACTAAAGACATAAGCACACTTTAGTGGATTGATATCATATTCAGCTGAAAGTAGAGGATTAGGGCATTTATCAATTTTACCTGCGAGGTCTCTACCAACAGAACAGAAATATTTGTTCATAACACTGGAGATCCCTTGCTTATTGGCAATTTCAGTGCCCTTATCTCAGTTATTAGATCAATATTAGAAGATTTTGATCTCTTATTTAATAATTTTTTGATTGTCCTCCAAGCTTCTTCCATGTTACCGTCCGTTTGGATGATTTTTTCCGAGAAATACTGTCTTTTACGATGGATACTCATTCTATTAACCTTGTTTCGAATTTTTCTGTAGGACTCCGTAAGAGGAGGGGAATTGTGTTTAAATGCTTCTTTTTTGAGTTTATCTCTCTCCCTGATGAGCCCCCTGAAATCCTTGTTAATCCATGGACAATATTTTTCAGAAACCAGCATTGACTTAATTGGAGCATGTTTGTCAATAGTCATTGAAAAAAGATTGGACCAGTTATCAACAAGCATATTTATGTCAATAGGTCTGCTTACTATTCCATCCCAATTTATTTGAAGCAAATCAGTGAGAAAAGCAGTTGCATCAAAATTTTTCATGGACCTCGTTTTGATCACTTTGTGATCTTTCCTACTTGCTCCATTCAACTTCCTAAGACAATATATACTCATACATAAGCCTCTAAGTGGCTTTTGAGATTGGAGAGATAGTCCTCCTTCAAAGATCAAGCCGATAAGAGGGAAAATATCACCACATCAGTGCTGTGAGTTTGCCATGCAAGGTCAAGATATATTGGACGCATATATCTCGCCCCCTGCCTCCCTTCTCGTTGGCCCTGGCTGCACAAAGAGGGAAAAGACTATGAAGCTCTAAAAAGACTCCACAAAGGCACAGAGAACTTTGCAATATATGTACCTCAAAGAGTTTATTTAAAACTGGTGGATTTATTAGAAAGTTGTAATTTGCTTAGTATTTCTGCCTACTGTCTTACATTTCTACACATCAAGGCCTGAAATAAACATACAGTTGTCGCACTTCGTGCAGCTGTAAATTAAAACTGTTCATTTCGTACTTAACGAAAATCCTTTCTTGTAAATAGGTTACCCATTTGCCACTATTAGTTGTCTTGGAAATTGAAGTAGTCGTCTTTGAAAGAAAAATCAATGGGGAGAAATGGGACACTCTGGTTAGTTTCTTCTTGTTCATAAGTGTCCTTCGATAAGCCTATCCAAAAAACTAATAAATCTACCAGTCTATTTTCGAAGAAGTTTGAGCTAGGTGAATATGGTGAGAAGGCGTTTCCTACACTTTCCAACAGTCTAATGGGTGTGGTAAGCAAGTACTTTCAGGGGGCTTCGCCCCCAGACCCCTTTCCCTCCTATTTTTTCTCAGAGTTTTCACCTTTGCAAACATAAATGCGTATGACTAGGCCATACCACTTTTTACTTGGCCCTTTTACTGTATGGTGTAACAAAATAATTCTGAGGGAACTATCAGACACAGGATCAGCATGGAATGCAAACTGGGGTTTGCAAAAACAGTGGCGTTGGAAGATCATGTTAAATTATGCATTGACATACATATACACTTAGAAACTTTCATAGTGCTCAAAAATCAAGTATTGAACGTTCTTATCTGTTTGAGTAGTCGAGTGCCATTATCTTCTAAAAATATAGCTTTATTCACTTTTGGATACAACCTTTACTTTTAGATTAACTTTTGGCCTTTAGTTTCTCTCATGCTCATTACATAAGTCCAAGAACTATGCCCACTTTTATAACATAAGTGTGCGTCCGTCGACATATCTTATTATTGGCTCTGTTACACATCTTGGGTTGTTGTAGTCAAACGGAGCCCGAGACAAAAAATTTAAGCCAGTCCGCCCCTGCTTCCAATAGTCCAGCGTATTCATTTTTCCCTACCAAGCGTAGCAATTTACACGTATTTCTCACCATTTCCATGTTACTCAATGTCCTTAACTTCATTTTCAGTGAACTTTGGCAGCCCTGGAGAGAAGAAATTGTAAATTGGCTAAAGTCTACTACCATATTTTCTCGAATAGAAGCCGCACTCATATAAGAGCCGCAGTTTTAAAGAAAAACAATTTTAAAGCCTCCCACAACTAGAAGCTGCGCTTAAGGAATAATAATGGAGTAGCCGCCCTCAACACTTTCTTAACACTTTCTTTTGCCAGTTTTTGCCATTGCGACTACACTAAAAAGTTTCAAAAACTAACAAATTTCAATTTCAAATACTTTATGTAGTTTTAAGCAAATTCGAATGCAGTGTAGTGGGTTTAAGAATGCATGGCAATGACTGAAAAAGTGAATAAAAGCCACCATAGAATGCAAGCCGCACTCAAATAGAAGTCGCAATTTCACAAAAAAACTAATAGAAGCCGCAGCTTCTATTCGAGAAAATACGGTATAGTGAAAAGTGCGGCTGTGCCTATATGAAGATGTAGGCATTTCTTCCCAACTTTAATAGGCAAGTCATTAATTCATTGCATCCCTGTTTTTGCACATATAAACCCCTATTTTAGCTCGTTTGCATATCAAAATGTGTACTGTTGACATGAAACAACCCAAAGTGAAAGCGAAATAGCAAACTGAACGCGATTAAAAGTTGTATATATTTTGAGGAGCTTTACTTCAGAAAGATTTGCAAGGCCAATGTTGATCTGTGGAGGCTTGCATATTTGCCCGACACTTTTAATCCATCACGTGCAACCCCAAAATTCTGAAATCTTTTCATGCTTAAATTCTTCGCCGAGAAATTGTTT
Organism: Cassiopea andromeda; assembly: GCA_018155075.1. Lineage (NCBI taxonomy): Eukaryota > Metazoa > Cnidaria > Scyphozoa > Rhizostomeae > Cassiopeidae > Cassiopea > Cassiopea andromeda. The sequence goes on along the minus strand of WIPJ01067538.1, from coordinate 366,835 downwards.
AATTTTCTTTGTGAGTGAGTAAGGGCCCATATTCTTTGAGAGTTTCAAACATTCAGTTTGGCCAGTGTGCAATCGAAATGAAGTACACTTCAGGTGCTTTAGTTCTTTATCTCAATACGAGCTCTGAGTAAAAACGCTCATTGCTTGAAAATAAAAGGAGAGAGTACCGCAGGCAAGGCAAGATATATACTGTTCTGCATTCCTATGATATTGTACTGTATATGACATGAATTTCTATATAATAGTCATACGTCTAATTTACAAGATTTCACGATAAAATTTTAAATAAAAATCATTTACCATGCGACAGAACTAACAAAATAAAATACTACTTATGAAAAAATAAATGCTAGAAACCGGTAAAACTATGATAAATAGTTTATTCCATAAAAAAGCAAGATTGCGGGTTCGGAACTGTATCTTGCCTGGGTACTAGTGTATTTTTCCCCGATAAACATAAACAGTTCACAGGTGTAGGGAGACGAGAGAAGCGCATGTCTTGTAATCATAGAAAGACTCTTCATATCGTAGTTACTCAGGTGAAGCGCATTTGAGGACATGGAACAATGTTCGAAGCTGATTGATAACCACACCAAATGATAAGTTCTAAACTGGTCCTAGCAATTGCAATGCTGTCCACTTCAAAGCGTGCAAAAATAATCTCCCTACAATGACATTCTAATTCAATTGGCAGTTTACATGGTTTTTTATAAGAAACCTAGCCCAAGGCCTAGTACTAAAGTTTTTGTCAAAATAGTTGTTCTAAAAGGTTCTTAAAAGTTTCTTAATTTAGCGAACTAAATTGCTGTGAAAGAATACGCAGTACGTGACTGTAGCAAACTGTTTGGCTTATAACAAACACAATGTGTCAGTACGAGTTTAAATCTAAAGCAATGTCATGTTCACATTGTTCTGGTATAGTTTTAAGTAGAACAAGGTAAAGCTTTCAATGAGCTATATGTCTAAAGTTTTTTTAGCTCTTTCCTTGTAGTTCTAAAAGTTTGTTAAATTTTAGGCTGTCTAGTCCTAGGTTGCTTATAAAGTGGTTTCTTATAAAAACCGTGTATATTACGCTGATGCTGAACTGGAAAAACAATTGTAGCTACATAAACCCATGGGTAGTACATTGAAAAGAAAGCATATTCAAGAAGGTATGAAATACTTTTTGTAGAGGCCAGCGAGTAAGCTTGGTTTCTAATTAGAGATATATACGGCTACATACAATCATACAATTCTAAGTCACAATGCCAAGCAGGATACATACATGTATGGACAGGGTGTCAAAAAGCATACGATATACGAAGTGGATAATAGTAAAGGGCCATTCAAATTATTCAGAAAGAGTGAAGAATACTGTAAAGGTTATGGTTTTAAGATAAAATTCTTTCATGATGATGTTTCTCTATGGAGTTCCAAAACTGTTGATGAAAATCAGAAAACTGCATTAGCACAAAGCCGCCAAAATTTTGGTGGTGAGATAACGTCCATGATTTAAAGCTTTGAAAGAAATCGGTGAAATGACAAAATCGTTGTCACAAATCGAGTACACCCAATTTCAAAATAACTCCGTACAAGAAAACTAGCGACACGAAAGCTATGCAACTGAAAATAGGAAGATACGAAAACTTACACTTTTTGCAATTTTAGCGATAATGATTACCCGTTGTAGTTGAAAAGCAAAAAGAACATTGTGAATTGAATAGCTATTTATATCTTCCTATGAAACATGTTACTAATCTTTTCAATGATCTGGAACACTGTGTGTCACCCAGGCCTTTTCGTTATAGGCGGGCGCCCTCGACCACGAGCAAACGCACTTGAAAATCTATTTACATGAGCGGTTGACCGCCCTCGCAAAAACCTGATTTAGCTCCCAACACTTATTACTCAGGACACAGCCGCACGTCAAATACTTTATGTGCATTGAACAGTGAGCTCTAGGGACGTTAAAGCTGCTTTTAGCTTTTGCTTTGTTAGCTCTCCGTCTTCATTTCTTTTGTCACCGAGTTTTAGTTTAATTCCATCAGGTTGGGGCGGTGCTAGAAGTGTACTAATGTGATATCCTGAAATTTATAGCACTTTCCGTCTTGTTCATGCGGCATGTATCTTTCCAATATCGAAATCTGCCTCTATTCTGGACATTTTGCTTACAAGATAGCGACAGTCACGCTCTTTCTAAAAAAAGATAAAGAATTTGCTACCAGACCCATAACAAGTATGTTCTTGACACTGATGAGGGAGGTGCCTACAAAGCAAACACTTTTATCGCCCAATCACCTCCCTACGCTGGCGATGTACCACCCTAAGGACAATTTTTTATTTTTTCACGAAGAGGTCTGGCTTCATCAGAAGCGCAAGCAACTGTCTACTCAGTGGCGTAACAGAGATACTTGGGGCCATTAGGAATTCTGAAAGATTGGCGCTCCATGTTAATTTTACCTCTACATATTACAAAATACTTGTCTTATGAAAGCCTCTGAGGGGCCCCTTAGGAGTTGTCATAAATCCCAACCAACGTCGAGTGCGCCACTGTGTCCACTCCAGGTAAAAACAATATTAGCTCATGCATTGTAAAGTCTAAAAATGAAAGTCGCTACAAAAAGTTGCGTTACATATATGTATACGTTCACTAATCACAATTATGAAATTTTGAAGCTTTGATGGTCCAGGGTATAAATAACGTCATACAAAATTACTATGAAGAACATCTTTTGGCTACTACCAAATCCCAGAAACGTGGAAACAGGCAAACACATTTTATCCACGACTCGCTTCAAGGAGCTCATTGTCATTGCAAGCCTGACGCAACTGGGCTGCGTTAGCATCTCTGAAGTAAATGTAGATAAGTGTCATTTGGAAATCTGCGAATTCTGAAAGGAATCAAGGTGGAACAGCTGCCCACAGCCATCAACAAGGAGCCAACACGGTTCATTTCAAAAAGGAAGGCAACTATAGGTGCTGTCTATTGTACAACTTGTAATAAGGAGCTAATGCAAGTCCAATTCACGTATTCTCTACACAACAAAAATAGGTCTCTTGATACATGTACAGTCATTACCATCGGCTTCCAAACGGGGCACATACGGATCGGCAAAATAATGTGCGATCGCTATCAGTCACACTCACAAAATGAATTTCCCCTTTGCAAACGAGGCATTAGGAAATATCTTGTTACTACACTTGAACGTAATGTTCGCTCATTTCTTTCCGTTCTTCATTGCTCTTTGTACAAAGTCAATAGCAGCGCTAGCAGGCTGCGCTGCGTCAAGTTCTGCAAATACCAAACACTCGTGTTCCAGAGGGTTCTGTGGTTTGCGTACAACGATACCAAAACATCTAAAAAGGAAGTGCGGAAAACTAGTATCACCCGAATGACAAAAATAAAACATTCTCATCACAGCTATCACAAAAATGCAAAGCTGCAAGTCAAAAGAAAAACATGCAATTTCAACTTATAACCAACAAAGCAAACGAATAACACCGAGTGAAAAGAAGAAGTTGTTCTTGACAAAATAAGAAGCAAGAATATTGAGATACTTACGCTGCTTCGTGCATCACTTCTGGCATTATCATTTTCAAATTATATCTGAAATAGAGACGGTAAAAAGCTATAACAGGCCACTGTACGACGATGGGAATTCGGAGAGACATTATATGGGGGGAAATATGACAATGAAGACAAAGTGCATGCCATCTCTAATTACCAACGAAATAGTTCTCCAAGGTAGTAGAGCTCTACGAAACTTTTAAAACTCATCAAAAGGATGCCTCTGTCCAAACTGAGCATCAGTTATCAAACATTTTAGCATGGTTCTTAATATGGCACAGAAACCAGAAGAAACCATGCAATTATCAATAAAACAACGCTTTTCTCCCAATCCCTCATTTCATATCAACCTTTTCTTTTCCGGACTGGGGAGTACAGAGATGCTTGTGATCGAAAAGAGTTTACCAAATACTAAATATTTTTCTGAAGTCTGATATGAAAGTAAACTAAGCCAGTCTTTTTTGTTGGTCCATTTTGTGCTTGAGCTTTATATACAGATGTGCCTGCCAAATCAGAGAAGATATTGTCCCTGATATATCCCTGATTTTTCCTTAACTTCCACTTCGCTTTCCTTGTGCTAAAATAGGTCCTGAGCAAATACCACATACTAAGCTTTTCACAATACAAGGCTATGTAAACAGAACTTCGCTTATTTGAGCAAAGAAACATGCTTTAATTTAATCATAAAAAGAGGGACCAACAACTTCATCATATGTAGACTTCATTTTCCTGTCATTTTTTCAGCATACTTGAACCAGTCGAATTAAAGTTAGGGAAATGTATTTGCCTAAAAATTATAAGTTTTCAGCAAAACACATTACCCTGACTTCCCTGAATCTCCCGACTTGACAGACACCTCGATAAAACATAATTTGGAAAGAAGCAATTAACAAAGACACTCATGTATACAAAATTTCTCTGATACTGTAAAATTATACACACCTTCTACCACGTGGATCCAGCATGCAACACAAGACGTCTTTCATTATAAAGTGTTTTCTGAAAAATATCCTGAAAGAAAACAGCCGTAAGGGTAAACGTCAAGACACTAAACATGTATCTGCAGAATATAAAAAAATTAATTAAATCATTTATATGAATCTGATTCCTAGAATGGCTTTGTTGGGCGGATATAAAGTGTAATGACATATTTGCACAAAATCTGAAACCAGCATGACGAGCAGACTACTTGCTTTTACTGTAAAATGATTCTTCCAGCCGCCTAAAATTCTTCTAGCAAGGCAATTTCATACGTTTCTCTTTACTCTCAGCTGAGCAAGCATTATCCTCAGCCGCGAAGAAGTACTATCCAAGCTCCTAGCAGACGTGCAATCTCTAGGCCACGAAACAACCCCACGCATTATTCAAAATTTCCAATCTGGCAAATAGGCAACAGTTGATCACAGTAATTCTGCGAAAAGCAAGTCTTTGTTCAAGATTGCTAACTGAATGACCAATGACTACCAAAATCAAAAGATACCTTCTTTCATAATCTGTTAAGGTTATTCCTTCTTGATTGACTTTGATGCCTACTGTAGTTGATTTTACGTTGAAACTAGTCGATAGCACTTTGTTGATTGCATACTTGATGGCTCCATCACCACTCAAACCTTCAACTTCAATGCTCGCCAAGTAAACTAAATCGCAAGCTGAAAAGAAAGAACATACGCAGAATATAAACTCAATCAGGAAACTGGAACTAGGAGTATCTCAAAGGATCAATACTTCTCAAAGGTTCTGGAGAATGGTACGCCTCTTCAATCAACATTTAAATTTAATCAACCTTCACTAGAAAAGGCTACCTGATCTTTGAAGCTCAAAATGTCTCTTCTCAAAACCCATGATAGATAGGGGCAAATTGACACACTGGGTGCGGTTGCAGGAATGCATTGGTCCTGTATAGCATTTTTGCATTTGTAAAATACGATGTTATATCATTTTCAAACGTTGCACGGACCGACTTCTATCTAAGAAAGATCCAATTGATTACCTTCAGGGGTGGGTGGGGGGGGAGAAGTGTCGCAGTCTCACACTAAATTATGTGGACCATTCAATGTTACCTAGCATGCAATCCCACTAGGACACTAGGACAATATAGAAACTTTTTAAAATTCATAAACTGTTTGCAAATTTCTGAAGAGTAAAACAACCAATATTTAAACAGCCGTTTGGGAAAGTTTCCTTATCTGAATTACGCGAAAGCGAACTCACCAGCTCCCCGCTTCAAGAGTTGCTCCTCAGTAAGGCCATCCACACTGTCAGAGTTTTCAATGTCTAAAAGTAGATACAGCTTTTTATCAGAAAAACCCATATCAACAAAATAACTCAACTTGCATGTCGCTGGTTATAATCAGAAGTTCAATTGATACCAGAAAAGCACATAGGCATGCAAAAGTTCGAAAATATTGATTTCATTCATCAAACATAATCATCTACTGTGCCAAAACTTTAAGCAGTTGTGCTACAATACTACTATCCAGACTAAGTTGGTTTGCTTTAAGTTGATACAGTAAGAAGCAAAGATTATCAACTGATGAGTTCAACAAACTAGTAGAAACACGAATCACTATAACTGAAATCTTCCAGAAAAATCAAAGCTAGCCCTTAACAACAGAATAAAACTAATTCTTCTTCACAGAGAAACAGTTGCACAGCTTACCTTCTGATGGTAGAACAAGTTCGATTGGTAATGCCATTTTGGTTACCGAATGTTGAAATATCAACGCAACTAAACTTGGAAATGCAGGTTCATTATTGTTTCCTTTTAACCGTACTCCTTGTTTGCAGGGCTCTATCAGGAAATGACGAACAAGCTCGTTTTCCAAATTGACTTTCGCTGAAAGAAATACAAGGTTCCTGGTTACTAATCAAGTCAAAAAATGCTTGCAACAAGGCAGAATTTATGAGCATTAGCATTTCTGTGCAAGAGATATCCGTACAGTGCATATCAAAATGACCTCATTCATGTTCTGCCTCCTTTGCACAACTATTCGTAGTTCAATGTGCATAAATCTGTACTAACAGTTGACTATCAATGATACCCAAAAGGCAGGTGCTCCACTAGGAATTTTCGAGGACGGGGGTCTAATCAACGAATAAGGACACACTAAAATGTTTCAAAGAAGACACGGCCTTCGAATACTTTTTTGCAGATTCATAAGTGGAGGAAATACTGTGGGAGGCTTACTGATTCACCGCTCTAAAGGCCAATGATTGTTATTGCTATTTCTTGTCACGGCAGAGATGGGAAAACATGACGACTGGGGCCAAGTCCCCAGGAAAATATTGGAACTACGCTCTTTCCATGCTAGAGAAACTCCCTTTTTGATTAGAGAGGACAAATTTCGTTCTTTTGCTGAAAAGGGTAGGGGTCTAGACACCCAGAGACCCTCCCCTAGTTGCGCACCCGCTAGGGCCTAATATGGATGCCTCTCGGTTGCACTGCCAAAGCAAGATTACAGACCACAGCCATCAAGGCATCTAGCCAGAAGGGAATACAATGAAAGTGGTGAGCTGCCCTACTTTATAATAAGAATGATGTTTTTCACAAACCTAAAGCAAACTTTCCTTTATTTACCAATTGTCTTTCATTAGGTGTCAGTTATAATAACCAAACTAACATAAGGTATGCACATAACTTTTTTTCGTTTTGGGATTTGAAACAGCTGCAACCTGACATCTAATGTTTGACAAGTAAACGTATATAATTTTATGCAATTTTAGTCTTTCTTTTTCTTGTCGTATCTATTTTTGTTATTTCTATTTTTCATTGTATGTAAGGCCACGGGAGTAGTCAGTATTTTGTTCCCCATGGAGTCATCTTAGTAGTATTGTTAAGTATTGTAATGCGTCATTTTCGTCTCTTTCTTCATATATAGTGGGCAACCACGAAACAGGCTTGTAGGGATGAAATGGTAATTTAATTTGCTGCATTCTATATTACTCTGTACATCTCTACCACCCAGGCATTGAACACTTTAATGTGGAATGCAACGTGTGCGTGCGTGTGTGCATATA
>WIPJ01067538.1:335910-347811 GCA_018155075.1 Cassiopea andromeda | reverse complement strand
TAAGATTATTTAACTCTACAAAATACGTAAAAGATGGAGTTTGGAAACCTAGGAAAGGAAGGGATGGGCTTGTATAAATAATAAGACTGATGATGTAAGACTAACATAACATTAACTACGATAAATCATACATGAATAAACTAATGATAACCAGGGTATCGATACGGCCTAACAATAATGGGAAACTCCCGCACCTACAATCTAACCAAAGAAGAGGAGTGCGCAATCATAATACATCAGAGATGATGCAAACAATGACGCACAAGCTAAAGCACAATACTATACAAATGCTATACAACACAAACAAACACAAAATGAATAACATAATTAAATACACTACGGAGGAGCATACTGGGTATGTGACAGCCTAAACTGTAAGAACCTCTTCGAACTATAAGGAAAAAGAAAACTTAGATTGAAATCGTTACTCTGTTCAACGAAAAGCAGTACCAAAACAATGAGAATACGACATTGCTTTAGAATTTATCTCGCAATGACGAATTTTGTTGGGCAAGTAGTTTGCTACACTAACATCCTGTGTACGCTTTCACAGCAATTTTCCTCGCTAGATTAAGAAACTTTTAGAACTATAATGTGGCAAAAAATTAAGAAACTTTTAGTAATAGGCAGTGAGCTAGGATTCTTATAAAAAAACGTGTAATTCATTTTTGAAGGGGTGAGATACAAAGCCGACTGCATGCTCACAGAAAAGCTAAGGCAATTTGCTAGAAGTAGATAGGGGTGACGCCAGGAATTTTCCGACGGGTAGGAGGCTAAACTACGGTTACCAGGGTACTAAAATAATTTTTCACCTTCCGACAGGGGGCTACAGCCCACTGGCCTTACCCTGGCTCCATCCCTGGACGTAGAGTTTTCCCGTGGGTGCTCTACAGGGGGCTAACCCATCCGATTTGCACTAGAATCCTCTGTATGATAGTTAGATTAATCTAATATCAACAGGCTTTGAATGGCATACAGAGAAGGCAGTAGCATATCCATTAGTCAATAGCGTTATGTGTGATTCCCGTAGATATTGTTAACAGTGAAGGTGGCTCTAATCTCTCCTCACAGAATGCAAACAACTGCATTCACCCAAGCTTTAATGAGAAATTCCATACTTTACCTTAAGCCTTAAGTTCTCTACACAAAGAAGAATGACGTTTGGATTTGATTCTACTTGTGACTCACAAAACTGGGACTAAATAGTCTGTTGATACTACAGAAATTTACCACAGCACGAAAAAGCGGCAACATAATTTTGACATACGAAAAAAGCTTTCAGTATGTCAAAATTATGTTGCCGCTTTTTCGTGCTGTGGAAAAACTGGGACTCTTTTCTGTTACTAAATGAAAGTCTAAAATAATACACGTTTTTTTATAAGAAACCTAGTTCCCGGCCCAATACTAAAAGTTCTTGATTTTTGGCCACATTCTAAAAGTTTCTTAAAATTTTCTTTATTTCGTGAACTAAAATGCTGTGAAAGCGTACGCAGATTGTGAATGTAGTAAACGATTTGTCTTATAAAAAAGAAAATGTGGCAATACGAGTTAAACTTAAACTCTAAAGCAACGCCATATTCAATTTTTTTGGTACAGTTGTACATTTAACGGGGTAACGATTTCAATGTGCTATCTGTCTGAAGTTCCTTAGCTGTTTCCTTGTAGTTCTAAAAGTTTCTTAAATGTTAGGCTGCCTAGTAACAGGTTGCTAATAAAGTAGTTTCTTATAAAAAAGAAACGTGTAAAGCGTGAATCGAACATTCTCGACATAATACTGTACAGTAGATACTACGAGGAAAGCCGAGACACTTAGGAGTGAAGCCTTAAACTCAGCGGCGTTCATGTCATTAAAATCATGTAAACATTCTTTTGCTGGTTGGAGTTAGGAGGGTTCCTACCGGCTGCAATTACTATATGACTTGTGAAAGGTCAAGGCTGTCAGAATGCGTCCCTGGATGCCTGGAACATAGGGAAAAAAATATGGGAGGATGTGACGTTTCGGGCCGAACCTTTCCTAATCTGGTCCTAGCAGATAGTAACCTACTGTGATAAAATAGAAAAAATGGGAGAAAAAAACGGAAACACAGTCTTATCCTAAACTGATGAAATGGCACCACGAAAATCAGTGCAAATTAAATAGGCCGTAAGGTGATCGTCTGCAAAAGCCTTCCATTGACTGTCATTATGCAAACCATGAAAAGCCTGAATTGATCAGCAATTTTCAAGAGCTAATGAGCTTCCTGGATACAAATCGTGTTTTAAAAATGGCATTTGGAAAACAAAAATGAAGCCGAGAGGAGGAAGCAAAACAGATTTCAGTGATAAAAGGCAAGACGAGACCCAAATTAACTTTATCAGACGATTTTTCCATAGATTGATAACTGGATTAACAGGCACTCAGTCAAATACATGCATTTCGAAGCAATGCTATCAACACGTTGGGTTGGGCACGAAATTAAGCTATTCAGAAAGGAATCTGTCAGCTTTATATTTGCTTCCGATTGGGTGGTTTCTCCTAAATGTTCACATATTCTGGGATTGGTACCGAAGAGAAATGACTTTTTTGTCTAAAAACTCACTCTAATCCACCTTGAGATGAGATTGTTCTGCAATGTAATTACACGACCTTGTTCTATTAGAGAATTTTCGTCACCCAGCCAATACCGTCTGGGTAATACCTCTCTGTATATAATGTGCAATCCCTAGTGTAGCTCTTGCGCAAAGTTTAATCATGCTCGATATCATGACAAATACTTATAACTCAGCACAAAAATGCATGTTCACAGCTGTAAACACCAGGATAAATAAAGTCTCCAATAAGTAAACCAACGCTGCTTACGAATAAAGAAAGACCAGCAAATGAATTAACTCAAAGTTAAGTTAAAATAAATGAATATGGCAGCATGTGCATTGTATTTCAGTATGTTTGACCCAGGGAACGTGCACTATACGACAGATTTGTTGCAATCAGTTGTGGCTGATAGCAAAGATAAGAGGTTCATTGCCTGATAAAATAGAAATGATCGCAAGACGTTCTATTACCTTTCATTTACCATACTGCCTTCAGTGACACTTATTTGCAGCTCCCTGAATAGCCCCCAAATATCGCGACGCATATTCGATCGGACTGGTTGTTCGTCTTCAGTGAGAACCATTTCTTTAACTGCAAAAATGCTCTCCTAAGCCTGCTTTTGTTATTTAGATACAATCTAGCGATGTTACACCAATGATATTAAATGATTGCCAAAGCTTTATCTATAGCTCACAAAGCGTCTTTTCTTGATTTCAACTCTCTGATCTATACTCCTAAGCGATGCAAATAATCTCGAGATATGAGTAAAGTCTTGATCATTCTTGTTTTATTTGTACAACACGTCACGCCGCCTTTTATATTTAGCGGAAACTCACCAGAACGCAGGATTGATACCCCCAGCGTTCAGCGGTATTCGCTCACAATCAATCAATCGTTGCATAGCTTTATTTCATAACCTGCTCTCATTCAAACTGATAAGGGCGGGAAATTAAACACGAAAGCAATAGAACAGATCGTTCAGTGTTACGTCATTTACTAACAAGGCCAATATAAATACTGTATTGGAATAATTGTTGTCCAAGTATCAAAAACTCTTCCACGCAATTTCCTTTAAATCTTAGAAACCAGGCTTTAGCTCAAAAACAGACGTAGAGTTTCATGATCTATGCTGCTAATCTCCCTTTTGAGAAAAAGACCAACAAGACAAAGAATTTTTGACATGGAACTAAAAGGATCTTTGACATAAGAGTGTAGAGTGGATAATATAAGGTTATAGGATCCTCATTCCTTGGTAAGTAAATATCAGTGTTGCCAGACTTGGGATTCTATACCAAGATCTTGGGAATTTTTGAGGTCTGTGGGATTTTTCTTGGGATTTAACTTTCCTTAAAAATCTTCAGATAAATCTTGGGAATTATGGACAATGTTCCGCATGATTTTTAGTCAATATCTTTAAGTAATTAGGAAACTTTCAAGTTTTTATTGATACTGCTTGTTTACAACTATCCCAACTAGTCCAACCACACAATAAGTATACACTCATTTTTCTAAGAAAAATTTTCAGAACACGAGCCTGAAATTTGGTGGAAAAGTAAGAACAAATTAAGAACAAGGCTGGGCCTGAAAACGTGTTGTAAAATGTAGTTTTGGAAAACGATGCAGAAGCTTTCCACTAACAAATGGACATGAAACGTCCTTTCCTTGTTTAAATGAGGAGAACTGACAGCCTTGACGCTTTTTTCTTTGATTTTCGCAAATTAGTTGCTCTTAGTGAACTAGATCTGTGCTAAAATTGTCTATTTATAACTGTTTATACACTTTTTTCAAACATCAACAGTGCCGTAACCACGGCGGGGCAAGGGGGGCTGGAGCCCCCCAATAATTTCTTGTTAACATAAATTTTTCAGCTCCTCCGCCTCAACCATGGTGAGGCCTCCTCCGATAGTGACTTCTAAGCCCCCCCAAAATGAAAATCGTGGTTACGGCCCTGATCAATATTCAAGAGAGGTCATCTTGGTTGTAACATTTGGCTCTCAATCAATCAAAACATCCAATGTTGCCTTGTATATTGTCTTTCTATGTATTTCTAAATATGCCTAGAAGCTACTACTTTAAGAACAAATTAAGAACAACTCATCTTCAAAATTTGGGAAAATTAAGAAGAGCCAGCCTGAACCTCCATTCTACTGGTTCTTACAAAAAGGGTGCATGAAGCAAGTACGCAAGGCCATCTTTTCTATGTAAAATGGGCATACCGTTGTATTCAAAAAGGGTATTTCTCTAAGACAAGGCGTGGGGTTCTAAAAATTTGCTCAGAGGGCAATCCACCCTTACTCACATTCTGTCAGCCGGTTATTTGAGCTTCCATTACTCTACTGTATTTGGCCCTACAGCCATGCAAGTACGTATAGTCACATATGATTAATATAATTAATAGTAAAAGTTGATATGGATAAATGGCGTTATTACTAATAGGTGAACTTTGGGAATTCTATTTTTGAAAACAATGGATATTGGAATTTTTCAAATCTCAGCTTGGGAATTTATGGAATTTCAATCTGGCAACCCTGGTAGATATACCCTTGGACTTAATTCTTTTTACTCTTTTTATATTCTTTTCATTCTTTTTACATTCTTTTTATAGGAATAGCTAATTTTCTCCAAGCCTCGATATTCTCAAATTTTCCTGATTCTGAGCCTAGGATTATTTATAACTTAGTCCAAAGTGTAACTTTGCCTGAAAACCGAAGGAATACATTCAAATCTTGATTATGTTTTAATTCATCACAAAGCTAGAGTGCAAACGAACAAGAGCTATTGCATCGATTGTGTAAAATGTAATCTGTAAGTCCCATAAATTAATAGAAATAAGATAATATAGCTTGACAGGGTCCCCACGCTCTTCTACGCGAAAAATAAGGATTTTAAGGAGAAAGAGAATTTTTAGTAGTGGTACAAGCGAATTTAGCTCAATTACGACAAACATCCAACAAAGTAAGGAGAACCTTAGCTGGTTCTCATGCTAGTTCTACTTTTTGAGCCAACTAAGTACACAAGATCAACTGTTCAAACTATTTCTTCACACAATACCCTATTGCAAGACAAAAATCTTATCTTTTCAACAAGAACCTTTTTGAGATCAACAGCCTTTAAAGTCTCCAAACTCAATCTTCCTTTTGCAAAAACATCACAATTGCTATTGAGCACCATATTTTCTAAGGAGATTTAAGATATCGAATAAGTCGATATTAATTAAGGTATTAAAAGAAGGACTCCTAAGGATGTTTTCTTTCTTTAAGGGTTTTCATGGATTTTAAGGAAGCGTGGGAATCCTGACTAGCATTGAACCTTCATAAATAGGCTGATGTTTTCTCAGAATACAGCGATTCTAGTATCAATACTGGTTTGTGCTAATCCTTTGACAGATGACGTAACAAATGTCGACTGGTGAATACAACAAATATATGCATCCATATATAAATATATTACCTGGGGCATAGGTGTAGTGCGAAACTCACCGTTAACAGGAATTACACACATTCTTGTCCTTCTTATCTAACTGTGGAATTTTAAGCTGTTTCAAAAATGGCGTCCATCACGACAGATTCTCATGCAATGCAGCATTCACAAGAAATATCCAGAAAATATCAGTGCGCGCTAAAAGTACCAAATGCTCATTGCAAAGTAAAGGAGCACGAACTGGATAATACAAATGATTTGCCTTACAAAATCAGTCTACAACCAGTCTAGTAATAGAACCCCTGAAATTTAAGAAACATTTAGAACTAAAAGGACAGAGCTAAGAAACTTAAAACAAATAGGGCATTGAAATAGTTACCTGCTTCAACATATGTATCAAAACAATGTGAACATGGTATTGCTTTAGATTTTAGCTCGGAAGGACGTATTTTGTCTGTTATAATGCTATTAATTTGCTACATTCATGTTTTGTTTTCGTTTTCACTGTAATCTAGTTGGTTAAATGTGGCAAAAAACTAAGAAACTTTTGCTACTAGGCCTTGATCCAGGTTTCTTATAAAAAAGACGTGAATTTTACTCAAACTTGCCAACCAAAGTTTAGTGAACTGTATTGCAAAGGAGAGGGTGGGACCATTAACTACCTGTAGGGGAGGGACGGAGACATTTTCGTATATTTGATGGTATTTTCACCCTCCCAGATTTATGTAAAAACTTAGATCCCCCTGGTACACTTTAGAACAAACTCCACACCCCTTCTTTTAAATTCTTGTATTTTTCACTCCCTCTTTTAAGTGGGTAAAATCTTGACGCTCCTTCTAGATGTCTTCCAACCCCTCCCATGGAAAATTTAATGAGTAATGAAAGTGCATGTATGGGGCCTGTCTTTGCGAAACAGGTCAAAGTCAAATAGTGAGCATCAATTCAAAGACTGTGAAACAAGAGTGATTTTATGTACGACCAAATGCTGAGAGTGAATGTAATGTACACAATATACACTTGTTTTTATAAGAACCAGTAAAATTAAGTCAGGCTGGCTGTTTTCAATTTGCCACAAACTTTGAGGCTGAGTTGTTTCTTAATTTGTTCTTAAATTAGAAGCGTGTAGGCCATTTAGAAATACATAGAAAAACAATATACAAAACAATATTGGCTGTATTGATTGATTGAGAGCCAAATGTTACAACCAAGATGATCTCTCTTGCATATTGATGTTTTTATTAAGAAAAGTTTATAGACAATTATGAAAAGACGATGTTAGCACAGTATCTAGTTTCTCAAAGAGCAACTAATATGCGAAAAAATACCATGGCTTTCATTTCTCTTCAGGTGAACAAGAAAAGGACACTTCACGTCAATTTGTTATTGGCAAGCTTCTGCATCGTTTTCCAAAAATACATTTTACGACAAGGCTTCAGGATCTGCCTTGTTCTTAATTTTCCACCTAATTTCAGGCTCGTGTTCTTATAAAATAAAACTGTTCATATAAAAAAAGAGTGTGAAGTTTGTGACCTAAAGCAATACACCAGCTTTACACAGGAAAAACAACATTGACCCAAAGTCATTGGGTGTGTTCGTAAGGTATTGAACATAACTGCACTTGCCTAAGCATTGCCTGAGTCATCAATGTCTAGTAGACAATGTTTATTCTTGGCGGTAAACGTAATACATAGTATATTGGATATTCATAACTTATATGACTATAAAGCTTGTATTCATTAAAACAATGTTTGACAACCAATAGCTAGCTAGCCTAGGGCAATAGATACTACAGTTGAGATTCGATAAGTCGTCGTCTGTCCGATAACTCGAACATTTGTAAACTAGAAAGGCTTTTTGTTCCTCCAGCTTAGGTCTATAGTACCTAAACTGTCCTATAACCTCGAACATTCGTTATCTCGCACAAAATTATATTTCTCTTGGGGGTGCGATCATTTTCAGTATAATATTCTTCAATTTGATGAATAAGAAAATGTAAAGACCTATAAGCTACCGTGGCTGTCTCTTTTCTAACAAGATTTCATTGCATCTATATACAGCTACACAACTATCTGCCGGGTTTTGATTTATAGATAAAACTAAGCTTGGGTCCTCCGAATATCTTCGAATGGTTTGAACAAAGATTGAACTGAAATAGCGGGGGGGGGAGGTCGAATAACTTTTGGGAAATCGTTGGGGGAACTGCTAATGTTTCTGACTATTGGACACTCGGTTCCTACGTACATTTATCCTTTGCACTACAAACAAAATCCTTTTCAAAATTAGCATCCAAAATTAGGTTTGGACTCCAAAAGTGACGAAATAATGACAATAAATTTGTGCAATGATACTCTCGGGGAAAGTTGTACGCAATGTACACTTCCTTAATTGCCATGACATAGCGATAACCACAAATGGAATCACCTTGGCCCGATTTGAATTACGAAATTTAAGTGATGAACATAAGCAGCCGAGCCAGGAAATCTCAATTGATTGCACAGATGTAGGTGTGTCTAAAGAGGTATAAAGGAAAATTAAATACCCTTAAGGATTATCAATTCACATCGTACTTTATAAAAGGATTCGACATTTATCAGTTGCAAACTAATTGCGAAACGTTTATCTCAGCAAGCAAATTGCCGGCATTACAGAGGACACATTTTTGAAGTCTCCTTTTCTATGATCCAATTCAATAACGGTTTGAAAATAGATTTACTGAAGTCTCCTCTTCTATGATCCAATTCAATAATGGTTTGAAAATAGATTTACTGAAGTCTCCTCTTCTATGATCCAATTCAATAACGGTTTGAAAATAGATTTACTGAAGTCTCCTCTTCTATGATCCAATTCAATAATGGTTTGAAAATAGATTTACTGAAGTCTCCTCTTCTATGATCCAATTCAATAATGGTTTGAAAATAGATATACCACGCAAAGCTATTTCCAGTCGGTTTAATCGAATGTTAACAACTATTCAGGAAATCCTCAACTCAAACGGTATTGGCCAAAAGGGGAATACTGCAAGGGCAGGCTGGCCATTAGAAAAATTTCTTAAAAGGATTCTGAACTGACACGATAGTATACAAATGTCAATTAGTGGAAATTGGATATATAGTTCGGGAACCGGTTCGGTAATTACCCATTGAATTGATATGGGTTTTCGACTTCGCATACAAACTTTTCAAGTACAATTCTAATCATGAAAGTACTGGTGCTCTAAGTGTAAGGGGCGCCAAAAAGTTTGCTCATATTTTCTAATTTTCTCTAAAATTACCAAAGATTTAATGAATAAGAACTTTAATGAAAAAAACAGCAACACTTTTTTCCTTTGGTGTAGTGATCTAACGTAATGTGATTTGAAAACTGCAAGTTGTATTTCACTCTTGCATCCATGATACAACTGACAGTATTTGCAATTTGGTGAACACCGAATTGCACCATTAGCATTGGCAAAACAACGCGTGGATTTGACTGAATCCACGTTTTCTTCTATCAATGCTAACGTCCACAACTGCAAGTTCAGACAAACTGATGCAACATCAGATAGACTTTAGATAGCAATCAAATTAAATTCATTGGAATGAAAAAATGCTAGGTTCAGTCGAATTGGAACAGTTAAATAGGATCGGTGTGCTACTGCTCCAATGGTTCAACTGCTCCATGCTACTTTATAATGTCAGTCTAGTGAAACAGCACTTATGATCTCAGAGTGACTGTCTACGTTTAATGTAATCATATGCGTACATAGCAATTTTATCTATATTTGCTCCTAAGCTGTATATTCAACAGTGAACATACAACTCTGTCAATGTAACTGCATTCATTTTTATAAGAATAAAGTCTAAAAGAATATTAGGGCTCTTTTATTAGGGCACCAAAACTTAAGAAAAATTTCAGAATAATGCATGGCTTATGTTTCATAAAGACTTCGATTTTTGTGCATTCGTCCACCCTTGGACAACAGGATGTCAGCTTTCTGCCACCTCTGGGAAATTTTTGCAATTTTTTATTGTTGCTTTGTTTTTGTAGATAAGGAGTTATCTCCTGAAATTTGTTTGAGCTCAACCTTGGTCTTTGTGGCATACTGGAAGTTCAATCTTTTCTTACATACGCAGTATCCCTTTGATTGTGATAACATAGAGTAAGAAATAAGATCTCAGATGTTATACCAAGTGATTCCTCGAGCAAAATTTTGCCACCCCTCAAACTCAAGTCTGGCTACGGGCTTGTGTGCATTCTAGTTACTATACCACTGTTTTGGGGGAAACTTCTGCACTATCGAAGCAACGTTTATTTTTTGTCCTCTTCTTTTTTTTATTGCAAAACAAGACATCAACAAAGATTTGAAGATATTCCTCTAATTTTCAGGAGAGGTTGCACCTTAGGTTCATATGAAAACATTAATATCATTGAGGCTTAGTAAAGTATTAGGTATTCTTGTGAAAAAGAATATTCTTAACCACATGTTTCCTAATATTTACTTGAATTTGGTAACTGTTTCTAACAATTGGGGGTGACAGTACAACACCACTAGCGGCTACACCTCTGATTCTGATAAGGGCTTGCATAAATGTATTGAAAAACATTGCATTTGGAATATGGAAAATTTCACTGCCTAGAAAGATGTAAAGATGGCAATTGGATAACAGGAGTTTTGATTAGCTCAAAAAATCAGCTTTACCAAATTGACTTTGCGGCAAGCATTTAGTGACGAAAACTCTCAAGCACATTGACAAGATATTCTAATGACACTCAAAAGGAGAACAATAAGCAAGTTCAGTTAAAGCTAGGCGTTACTCAAGAAGATTAATTCAACCAAAGAAGCGGAACCGATACATGACGTCAGCCAGAACAACAACAGGGTGGATGGGCACAAGATTGCTGTCAGAAGATGAGTCAGTTTCAAAGACATTATGTCACTTATTCCACAAGACAATGAAGCGTGCTTAAACGAATGCTCATTTCAAAAGATTGAAGGTGGAGAAGAGATTTACCACATGAAGAGAGAGATATGCATGTCGCAGACATAAGCTTATCTATGACAGACTATTTACGTCGTAAATGCAAAAAGAGAAAATCTATTATTCTAAGAACTCAAGAATTCTTACTTACAGCAAAACAAGTCTTCTTTATCAAATGTGCCCATAATGGGTGTAAGTGCAGATAAAAATTCTATTATTATTCATTCTATGTTTAAGGTACTGCAAGAAAATTAGATGAAGAAGCAGAAAATCGGTAATACTAGCTATTTACCTGTGAAAATGTTAGAACTGTATACCAACACGGTACATATTGATTACATCACGTATAAGCATAGTTGACCAAGAGCGGATGTAATTTGAACTTAAAGCCATATCCCGTGGGTATGAAACAAATGAGGACTTTGAAAGGACTGAACCATCCAAATTAAAATCAACTGATATTTACTAAGAGAGAATTAATAAATAAAAGTAAATATGAAAAAGTGGGACAACTTTTCAACATTGTCACTAACTAGGCCTTTGGCCCAGTGGGATCTCTTCCTAACCCAGCTAAAAAAGGAAAAGCTAAAACTTTTGGCTGAGTAGTTTGGAATTATTGCAGCTTGTTTTGAAATAAAAAAGAAAACAGCTCCCTTGGTATCCAATGGTAATGCTTATGGTATCAAGGGGCATACAGAACGAGCTTAGCTGCGAGTCAAATGGGGCCCTCAAATGGGCTTGGCCTAATAATCAAATAAAAGATGCCTCGTAAAACACGAGTGGAAATGAAAGAGTAAATATGACAGGATTCCCATAAGTCACAAGGAAAGGGATAACAGAGCAATAAGAGACTGATAAAAAGGACAGGACAAACATGAACATTCACGATTACTCCAGTGCTTATATAATAACTTCATTTCGGTTGTTTTGTGAATGCCTTCTACAATTTCC
>WIPJ01067538.1:323762-334076 GCA_018155075.1 Cassiopea andromeda | reverse complement strand
TATATATGTATATGTATGTATATACACATATACACATATTTATTTATTACTAATCTTCATTTATTTTGTACGATGGCAAATAACCTTAGACTGGAATGCTAGCGATAACCTATGAAACAGAAAAAAACCACTAATGGCTTTATCAATGTGAAGATCTTTTTCAGAATGGATAGAATATTAAGGTGTTAGCTTCCGAAAGTCAAATGCATTTGATCATAAAAGGACAAAGGCTGCCGTCAATTCTACAAACCATTCATAAATCCATTGACAAGAATTGGCCGCACAGTGACCTTTCCATTGAACCGGCGAAAGGAACATCGTGAAACTGAAAAGCCAGTACTCAATAGTGTATTTGAAAGAAAACTGTTTTGCAAGGAAGCCATTGTTTAAATTACTCCTTGAACGTAATTTTGTAGAGACTTCTAGGTGGGCCTTTGGCCAGCGATGTCGGAAGGGGCAAGGGCGCAGCTGTTTCCCGTCTTTTTCTAGGAGGGGGATGGACTGGGTCAGAAGTGCACCGCTAAAGTATATAAATTCTTTGTGGAAGTTATGCTTACGTCACACCAAGCTCATATCCAAGAAATGGAAGGGAAGTAACCCATTCATTTACTTCGTTTACATGGATATCCGCTTCTAGTATAATGCTGCAAAGTGCCTTTCGGGAAGTCTGCCCCCCCCTACGTCCCACAATGTTTCCGGCATCGCTGCCTTTCGCATGCAAAGTTACTTAAGAATGATAAGCAGAAGATAACATCAAAATCTAAAAAAACAGAAGTCAATGATACACAATTCAGTCAATGCTACACAATCCAGTCAACAATGTTTCAACAGATTTTATGTCCAATACTACAGGTGTCCTGAACAGAATGAACTCTTTTGAGCATGTGCAGGCAACGACTCCCATAACACTTTACCCTATAGAATCTCGCCTGACTATCGAAACCTCTAGGGTCAAGTCAACAAGTCAGCTTGGCTACTTGAACTCATAGATGCAGCTCAAATTTCCAAAATCAACCCAACTCCATGGGTTTCAAGGGAGGGGGGATTCTAGCTTAGCCCCTGGGTCGGGGGAAAGAGGGACAGGGGTCTGGGGTTTTCGTCAAGTGTCTTTGACAACGCCCTTTTAACCCTAGCAAAATGCCCTTTTGGAGCACAGGGATAAGTCTAGCCTCTATCAGATCAAAGAAACGAAGGGAAACAAATAACCAAGGATTACCACATTAGATAAATCTGAAATTCAAGCAAGAGAGCAAAGCTTCCATTAAGGAACACAGCGCGTGACTGTATACGTTCCCTCTCTAAGACAGCCTTTTTCGGTTCGAGTATTGAAACTTTCATAACTTGTTCACGATTGCAGTACCAAAACTTTCTTAGCAACTTTCATAGCAAAAGTTTTGAATTTAAATGTTATGCGCATGCACTTTAATGGCAAGTAAAAAGCTCCACGCACATTCCAAATAATGATAAATCTTAGTATATACAAGAAGTTAAACTGTTGGAGAGTAACCTACTTAACATATATCACATTCTATCCATGGACAATACGAATGTTCAACACATATACACATATACACTTTCTTAGTCCTCAAAAATTTCAATGCACCCTCCCAACAATTTTGGAAGTCGAGCACTACTGTGTTATATAAAACACAGGTATGCAATCAATGGAGACCAAATTCTCAAAAGGGAAGAGCGAAACGTACATCATGCTAAATAAATAAATAGGGTTGTCACTGCTTTGTTGTGATCGTTCGTGCTAACAGACCACCGCAACATACAACTGAATAAATTGCTCTCCATAATATCTATTTATGAATGGTATCGTCATACTCATAGACAAACCAGTATCTTGGCACTTTCAAATCATAAGTTAAACCGCACTCATTAGATAAGAGGATATTGATCTAGTTAACATGCCAAAAACCCTAAATCAAATTATGCATCAATTAAGAAAATATTCATATTGACTCACTATGAGTAAACAAAAAGAGAGGCTGATATGGTTCATATGCCAGGCATTAAACTAGGAATTTTCGAGGGCAGGTCCAGTCCACGAAAAAGGGCACATGAAAACTTTTAAAAAAGGAGATACGGCCTGCGAATATTGTTTTTCAGATTCATAAGTAGAAAAAATACTATGGGAGGTTTACTGACGTCCTTTCCCTGAAGACCAACGATTCCTATTGCTATTTCTTGTCAAGGCATGAGAGGGAAAAGGAGACCGTGGGCGAAGCCCCCAGAAAACTTTCCGAGTCACACCTTTTCTAACTTAGGGAAACGTCCTTTTTGATATAGAGAGGGCAATACAAAAGGGCACTACTGTTCATTTGCTGAAAATGGCAGGAGTCTAGACCCCCAGGACCCCCCTAGTTGCCCGCCTGTGTGCAGCACTGTTATGGGGCTGGCGCTACACCACTCTACTATAACCTAGGACAATATTCAGTCGCTTGCGGTGGAGAAAGAAAGCTGGGATACAAGGTGGATGCTGGTTGGTTAGCGAAACAATTCATGCATCATCACCGACAGGGAGGCAAAGGCTAAGATTTCAAGAAAAACAGGAATCAAGCAAGAAGACCTCTGACAAGCTGAAACATAGAAATGAAAATTGTCTGAAAATGCAGGATGGTTTCAAAGTAATCATAAGCAAAGGGGTAATGTTTAAGAAAGGGGATATATTTTCCCACAGCCACTAATTCCCCCCTGAACACATTTCTAAAATCTGACATTTCTTGCCATACATTATTTCTTTATAAGAAACCACTTTGTAAGCAACCTAGTACTAGACAGCCTAAATTTTAACAAACTTTTAGAACTACAAGGAAAAAGCTAAGAAACTTTAGAAAAATGGCACATTGAAATCTTTACCTGGTTCAAAGTAAAGCTGTACCAAAGCAATGTGAATTTTAGATGTTAACTTGTACTAACATATTTGTTTGTTATAGGAAAAATAGTTTGCTACATTCACATTCTGCGTACGCTTTCACAGCAACTTAGTTCCCTACATTAAGAAACCTTTAAGAATTTTTTAGAACCCTACTCGACCTTGAGCTCGGTTTCTTAATAAAAACACGTGTACTGTTACCATAGCCATATTATACGGTATAGCTTAGAAACTGGAAAAAGTTCAACAATAGCTGGTCAGCTTCAGAGAACGTAGTTCTTTGGACATGATATGATAGGAATATCTGACTTGGAAGATCTTGCAAAAAACTTCACAGTCGATGTGACGTTTGGAAAAAACTGCTAATTGTTCAAAAGAGGTTAAAGAACAAGTTCAAATCTATTTTCGAGTAACAAACTTCTAACTAGAGGGATTAAAACTGTACTGAGGTAGAAAGTAATGGAATCCCAGGCGCTTTTGCTTCCCACTCTATACGTTGAGAGAAGTCTTGGATGAGCTTCTGACAACCAGAATACAGCCACTAGATAACAAATATTTTACAGAAGCCATGGGAACTTCTGTTGAGTATGCCAGATTATGTTGAAACGCAGCCCACTGATGTTTCTTAAATGTTTGTTAATTTTTGCCTAATTTCAGCCTCATATTTCTTTTAGATATGTTTCTTTCTTATAAAAAACGTTGTATGTCATTTAAGAGGAAGGCCTGGCAATTTTACAACAAAATTATCAGTTACAGCACAAGAATGGTCAGGCAACATGAAATTCGATTGAAGAAGTCCTGGTCATGTTTCTGACATTGTACAGAAAGTATCTGGTTGGATTTGTAATTTATCTATCTACATGTAGAGTATAAAGGCTTTCCCTAAAAACACAACACTATCTTGTTTCCGCAAAATGAGGAAGGACAGCTAAACGAATTGGCAGCCGAGGAAGGTTTGGCATTTTCAGGACTCCAATGAAGGTGCAAACTACTCCCAAAAAGGTCAGCCCATGGTTAAGCTGGTTCAACTACTAAATCTCACCAAAATTTATTGTTTAAAATGTCAGCAAAGAATCCCAAATAATTTGCATTCCAATGTAAAAGCACACGTCATCGACGGCTCACATGACCTGGGTGCTTATAATGAAAAGAGTCTTATACTATTAAGACCACAATGCTGCGGGCTAGAAAGCATGAATGACCGTATTATGAACAGAAATAAATATTATATTCAACTTCAGAGATTTTCTTTATACATGCTGACATAATTTCCTTTGAAACAATAAAGCACATAAGTCTACATACTGAACAATACTAAACTTTACCGTCAAAGAGAAAGTTGCAAATGGACCTATTTCATAGTTATGCAATAGACAATGTATCGGTAACAGAACAGTTCAATCAGTAGAAACAGCTTTGAGTTTGGTCCAAACCTTTGTGCCACAAAGTTAATACTAAGAAAGGTCTATAGCATATTGGCACAATCCTACATCAAGGACAAACCAGGATGGATAAGGTCAGAGGTAATTTTAACAAGGGGGCTCTAGGTGCAACCACGCCTATATTTTGGGAGTGAACTAGCTGCAACCACGCCCATATTTTCAAAGACGCAGATATGATACATTAGTTTAGTACTAATAAAGTATAATAAACTATTAGAAATGTCTCAATTACCATATAGCAGTGAATAATTAATCATAGTAATACAAAACACTTTAAAAGTAAGGTCAATACACTTTGAAAATCAAGGCCAATGCAAGAATTTTTAGGGGGCTGAGCCCCCCAAAATGAACAGAATTTTAACAAGGGAGCTCCACCCCCTGAGCCCCCATAGAAATCATCCCTGGTTTGGGTCGTCTTTTATGAACATGCAGCATCAACCATTCCAATATTTCACATTTAAATACGTAAATGTAGCGCAAAATACTTTTATATGTTGCGATGGAGAATGCAACAGAAGGTGCCCAGAACTGCGTAAACCAAACACGAAGCAATGCCTGTAGTACCAGGTGCAGGCAACTACGTATCAAAGAAGTAGTTTTCTACTGCATCAAAGCTATCTCACATAAAACTCTCAGGTAAATTACGAGCTGTCACATACCAGAATAAGTCAAGCATGTTTCTTTGGAACTCGCTCATATGCTTAGCTAAAACATTTAAGCAGATTCCAAGAGAAATCGTTGCATATTTTGTAGACCTTCATTGCATGAGAAACAAGTTTGCCAATTGATTACACGTTTTTTTAACAAAAGAAACAACCTTAAAAGTAACCTAATACTAAACAGCCTAAAATTTAAGAAACTCTTAGAACTACAAGGAAAGAGCTCGAAATCATACCTTCTGTGCATGTGAAGGTCCAAATGCCGGTTCGGTGATAGCGTATCGGGTGATGAAAATCCATTTGTACTTGCCAATTTCAAATTCATGTTGTGCTCCAACGTTTCATTGTCCGGAGATCGGTCACCCATATCAATCTGATTGTTGGATAAGAGTTTTGGTTGTCCATTGGTTAGTCCCGGTAAGTAGTTCGTTTGGTACACTGCTATTGATAGATCTTTGTCCGACTTTATGTCTGGAACGCGCCTATTTAGCCGTTCAGGGAAATTTTCTGTCACTGTATGTGAAACAGCGATGACCTCTTGTTCTTGAACGATATCCTCATTCCTTGCACTGGCTGTGTTTTGTCTGAAGGGAATACGATTAAAAATGCTTGATGTAATGTTGGGAGAGTTAGATCTTGTAATAAATAGTAAAGGAAATCACAAACAAAAGATACAACGGTAAGTCAAAGAAGACATAGAAAATTTGCGAGAGCCACTTGTTTAAGGGCCTTTAGTTATCAAACTATCATCATATCATCATATCGTATACCGTATTTCTCCGCCTATAACCCCCCCCTCTCCTCGTAGATAAGGAGTACTTCTGAGATCGAAACGAAGAGTAGAACACACGAATAGTATTGTACCTTTCTTACCGTATCTCTAATATTCTTTTTGTACAGTTTTGTGCTATAGAGTATATAGGTACAAGGTATCTTAATGTCTCCACCTGGACTTTGAGATTGAAAACAATGGCAGTGAGAGTATTCGCAGTGGGAGTGGTCATCCTACGTAGTGAATTGGCAATTCTGGACATTTTTGTCGATGAACTGTTTTTACACATCGTATAAGCCCCCCTCCCCCCGCGGACAAGCTCCCCCGCAGAGAGGGCCACCAAAAAAGCTTTACGAACTCAGGTAAGCCCTGGGCTTATAGGTGGAGAAATACGGTATTAATACACGACACCCTATAAGCTATTACATAGTCTACTCTAAACGAAAATAGTAGATAGATATACATGTAATGATAAAAGTAGAAACAAAGAAGAAGAAACCAAAAAGCTAGGGATTTACTGGTCTTTCTAGGGATCGTGCTTCGGGAAGGATGCTAATTTTGTAGGAACTCCTTCAGTTTCCTTTTGAATGTAGTAACCTAAACTGTGTCCATCTACCAGTGACATTATGGTCCATCTTTGTACTAATACTTTAAGTATTGGGAAATGTTAAAAACATTTGCCAGAATTCTCCCTTATTCCTTATAATTCCCAAAGAGCAACGAATGAAGACAATAAAAGCAAGCAATATTCAAAGAAGTCTCTCAAAAACAGACTCCAAGTAACAATGCATATACCCACAGGTTAAAAGTTATGATACATACAGACTTTCAGTTAAGACCACGAAATAAAAATAAATATATTTTCTAACATAAGCCAGAATTTGATCACAATTTGGTAGTATAGGATGATCTGAGCAAAGGGCAAACTTGTAAGCAATTCGTGATTGTAGCGGCACTCCATACCTACAATGCCTATTATCTTTGCAGAGCTCCTATTGGTCAACGAAATGAAATCTGTATAATTGTAAGTGCTAAGTAAAAACAAGTAAAAGACAAAGTAAAAAGTCAATTTTCCACCAAGTTTTCGGGTGGTGTTGCCACACCCAAAAATGACCACATTCATTTCGGGTCCCTATTCATACAGTAGTATCCCTAGAAAGCACCGCTAGTCGGTTTCTGGGCGTGATATTACCACATCCTATGCGCAAAACTCACTGACAAAAGCCTATCAAATCATAGCGGAGACTGGAACCAGCAATCCAATTTTGAGTACTATTCAAAGTAGCCGTAATTGCGTGTACCAAGTAATGTCAATCACACTCAATATGTGGGGCAAAATGTCTTTGTACAAGATAGCAATAACGCGCAAAAAATTAAGCGAATTTCAACAAAGAATAAACCCAAGAATTACCAGAAGATACTAATATCTAAGGCATAGTTTGTACGTTTCGCAGAGAATTAAAACTTTACTCTTGAAAAAGTCAAGAATTTCTACCGATTTCAGATACATGCGCATTCATTACTACAATAAATGTGCCAAGCTTTGCTGGTCTTAGCTCATGAAGTAATTGTTTTCAGAGAACATTCAGAATCCTTTCCTGTGAGAAGTGGAAAATCTGAATGATATATCCTAAAACATGATAATTGCGAAAGCAATTTTTGGGTCGAGTCGATATTTTCAAGGTTTCAATGTGGCCTTTGAAACAAAATTGAGAAAACTGAAACCTACTCTTCTGTGCTTAATTGTAGGGGGGGGGGTCAAATTAGCAGCCCTAAATTGTAGGGTTGATATTTTTCTAGATTTTCATTAAGTGGAAGGGTGGTAACAAAATGGCCTACTGGCAAAATACCAACAAGCCATAAGGAAGTAGAAGAGTTGACGACCCCACTAGATGGTGTTAAGCGAAACTTGGATGGAGTGGTAGACAGTGTTACACCTGACAAGGGTTGTGAAGTGCGTGATGGAGAGTTGAGTCATGAATAATGGGATTAAAATAACAGTGAAAATTGAGGGAGGGGATTTGTGACAATGCGGACAAATGCGGACAGGGGGGGGAGGGGGTTTAGCTGTAAGAGGACATCCATTTCAGTGAAGTCTCTTTTAAGAGAGGAAAGGGTATCTAAAGGTCATTTTATCATCATCATCTTCGCTCGTTAAAGATTAAAAAACAAAGAGGCAACAAGAATTAAGTACAGTATGCTGGTCTTCTTCGAAGAGCTTTTATTTTTCCATAGTTTTTGCAGCTCTTTATTTGGCTTCAAGCTCAGTGTCTGCACGGACGGAGGGGGTTGTTAAGCAAAAGGCGGACAGACTCGGACAGGAGGAGAGGGTGGTTGAAAACTTGCAGAAATGTAAGGAAATTCTATGTGGATGACCCCTTTTCATGCTACCTCCAGAGCGGAGATATTTGCACAATATTCGATAGAGCGTTGTGATCTGGATATCAGCGTTCTAGTGTAAATACAAGGTCATTAAGGCATGAAAGCCACAACATAAGCATGGACCTGAAGGAATTGTCCTAGAGGGAGAAAACCTGCCTGTACCATCACTTTTGGGGGACGCAAATGTTGTTTGATTATATAAACCACTGGCACACAATCTTGTTGGGGGCAAAACCAAACAAAATTTTTCATGCGGGGGGCACTGCTCCCCAAGCTCCCTGCAGTTATGTGCCAACCACAACACTCCGATAGCAATCCGTTACGGTGCAATTGGAGCCTAAATTCCGCGTCTGAAACCAAATTCGAACAAAACACGCCGCACATCAGCAGTACTGCCAGGACTATTACGTCAGCAATACTTCGTATGAACTGGGCCTAAAACGCCTGATCAATCCTACACTAAAGATCTGAAATAATCAAGCAAGACAAATATCCTAATAACAAGGTAACTAGTGTATCCTGTATAAAAATCTTGATTAATATCATTATTAGTACCAATACCTCTTTTGAAGATTGTCTGCCATGTTTTCTAAATCTTCAATCCTGGCATAACCAGACGAATCCTGATCATCCAAGCTTGCAACACTTGATGTGTGGCTACCACGTCCTGATGATTTTCCATTGTCATTCTTCGGATAAGAGACAACAGTTGGTGGATTGCTTGCAATTGGTGTTGATGCTACTGACGATCCTTTAACTGATCCCCCATATGCAGAATCTGATCGAGATCGCACATCACTAATGGGCAAAAATTTAATGTATGTAGCAGATGATATGGCTAAGAATTAAAATCTTGTCATACACACAAATTACAAGCAGATTCTAAGGTCACCAATACGATACCTCCTATTAAAACGGTGGTTTGCCATTAGTAACCGCCAGGATAACCTTGTACGTAACCAATTTCATGTGCAGAGTGGGATTCTGTCAAACTGAAGGAAATCCTTCGGTTTTTAATAAAACCAAGTGCTGACTATATAAGTGACAATAAAATGTCGTCATTATATGCAAGGATATAAATCACTGAAAAAATCTCGTAGATGTCGAAGAAAAACCTGTAAAAATCTCTCTAATATAAATTGGAAAATCATGGACAATCTTCAATCCCCAAACTATAGATATCTTTGAAACTTGGCAAACAGATCAAAGAATATAAAACTTTTCAAAATAATCTCTAAAGCCTCAAAAGATCCTGCAAAAATCTCAAAATTCTTTTAGAAGATAAACAACTCCATAAAATATTCGACAAATCTCAAAAAATCTTTGAGGTATAAAAATCTTGAAAAGTCTGGGAAATCTAAATAATCTCGAGCCCTCGACTATTCGCAGTATAATAACTATAGCTTGATAGCTGTAGCCCTCTTTTACACAAACTGCCTACACTTTCCTTGGTAGTTTAAAATACATCATCTAGCAATTTATACAAGGCATATTTATGGATGCGTGAATTTCATACTGAAACAAACGTTGTGATCTGCTGATATATGGAACCAGCAATTAATGGAATAGTCACAGAAAACACATTATTGACAAAAATTCATAAGCAAAAGACCTTAGATAGCTTTCTCTAATATGCCGTTTGGTGTTCTTGATCTTTTTTACTGTGAGGAACATACTACTATAAACACCAAGCAAATGAACAATAATCAGTCCACTGAAATCTGCTACAATGCAATGAGCATGAAGGACGACTTCTGTGCTTTTCAAATGAACTTTACTATGGACATAGTTGGCTACTATGACAACAAACTAAACTACTGGAAACGATAGCAACAACGTGATGTCACTAATGGCATAATGACAAACCGATTACTAACATACAATTTGTGATATCATTTCACAATAAAGATTTCCAATTAAGGCAACAGCTGAACAATTTCAGCTTTCGTCATCTCCCTACCGTTCCTAAGATTGCAGACATAAACTACCGTGTTCCTTAACTTCTAGACAGTGCAATAGCTCAAACAACAAAGGACACTTTTAGATGTTAAAAGGCGATTTTTGGCGCCAGTCTTAAGGCTTCTATCATGTTTGTTCGCATTCGTGTATTCTCTGCTAGAACACACAGATCTATGTACATATACCATATACAGATACATGTGTGTGTGTGTGTGTGTG
>WIPJ01067538.1:299839-312567 GCA_018155075.1 Cassiopea andromeda | reverse complement strand
ATATATTATGTACATGCATATAGTATATAGATGTAATGCATTACAAAGATACAATGTACAGACACTAAACATATATACAAATATATAACATTATAAACACAAATTAAACGTTTATAGAGCTACATACATACACAAATAAAATATCTATATGTATACATGTAAAATGTACGCATTAGCTCGACTCTTTCCCTGTGGGGGGATAGCACTCCCTAACAGGGGCTCCAACCACTTGGTTACCTCTCTGACTCCACCCAAGGATGGAACCTTAAATATGACTTAAACAATACTCAAAGTCAGTAAGGATTTGAATCCTGCATTAACCCAACAAGATGGCAAATCTCTAGCGCTTTTCCATTGGATAAAATCTCATTAATTGAAAACTAAATCTATTTCCTCAGAGCAACATTTTCAAAAAGAGCGAAATCATATTAGATAGGTAGTTAAGGAAACCGTAGCTTTATGCGATTAATTCTACTATCTCAGAGTTATGCAGTTTTATCTATAATTTTCAGGACACATAAACCACCTCGAGCTTCAGCTAATAATTGTGGCACTTTCGCAATGTAAAGCAATAATTAAATCGATTTTGTTTCAAATTCTCGACTTATCAAGTTAAATTCTGTCTTACTACTTACACTAAAGAACGATAAAAATTTTTTAAAATACCGAACCAAATGTGAGTGCAAAGGCTGCAACATTTGAGGTGACCGAAGACAAACGTTTGGTAGTCAAAAAAAGCCATATTCTCAACCGCTATACGCAAAGAAGGTAAGCATCATTTGCTGCCAATAACAATCCTACAATCAACCAATCTTCAGGATAATTATGCAAAAACCAACCTTGATTAGATACAGAAAGATGGTCCACAATCAAATCCCAGCTACACATGGCAACAACTGTAATAGAATCCTTCTCTATGAATCTCTTGTGTAAAAGTCGGCTTGATTTTACTCTTATAAAAGTTAAACATTAACTATACTAGTTAAGAAGGCATTAGGTGAAACATTACTTTCAAATACGTTCTAACTTACCCATCTGCAACGCAAATCTGCGCAAGATTATCCTACACAAGCCATCTACACACATTCCTTGGCCCTTGATAATTTCCTTATGGTATGAAGGCTAATAAAGGTTTTCCACAATTGTTTGACAACGCCGATAACACTGCTTAAATTCTTCTTGCATATTTGCTTCCTTACCACAAACCAACGGGCTATGGGATAGCTTTCTCGCTGGCTATGCGCACATAATTTGAATTACATTGACTTTCCTATACAAGCTAGCACTCGCAAAACAGGACAAGAAAAATCATGGATATTCACACAAAAAACTACCACCAGTAGTGACCACTATTGAAGCACAGAACAAAGCAGCTGCAAATGAACGGTGTTCTCAGTTACCATGGTAGGTTGGACAGGAAAACAAGGGTGACAACCGTAGTAGGATCAAACAATTTGCTTGGAAATTGTTTTCAAAAATTGTAATTAAAAAGTCTAGCCCAGCAACTTCACGACATGGGCGCTATTTTGTAATGAATCTGTGCGTCAATAAAGAAGAATTATACAGCCGGACTTTGCATAACAACAAACAAGCTGTAAACAGTAACTGTAATAAAGCTATCTAAGTGCTGAATGGGCGTGGTGTCTGATGTGGATTTGGTGGTTGGAAACAAATGTGGTGGATGGATTAAGCACAGAGTGTGAACCTTCTGGTGGGAATCTTCCTACCCGGGCAATAACTTGAAAAAAGCCGGATTTTCGTGCCTTATTTACTACATGGCTTTAAGAAGAACTGAGGAAATTTTCAACTGGCTTTTTAAAAGAATTTAGCTCACCAAAGAGTAAAACGAAGAAGATTTAAGAGTGTTCTCACGTTATTATCTGATTTACCCTACCTATGACTTCTGTTCACATGGAAACATACGAATTTCATTTATATCTATATCGGAACTAGCTCTAAAAGGCCATACAAACTTTTGAGATTGACTGCATAAAACTAACTGGTTTGAATTGGTACGAAAATTTTGCATGCAAAAAGTCTACATTCAAAACTATTTAACTGTCCTCTACACAACTACCAAAACTCCTTATAGAAATAATTTTTCCTAATGGAAATTAAGAAGATTTTTCCAGTTTTGATATCGATGAAGGACTTTCAAGGATTTCTAAGGACTTTTTCTTTATTTACAGACTTGTAATAAGTCGTGGAAATCCCCTGAAATCCCAAGTCAAAGCATGGGTGTTGAGAGAGGGTTCAAATTGACGATGCCAGTGCCAGCTGGTTAGGGGGATCAGGGGGCCTTGCTCCCTAGAAATGATTTTATAACCGAACTCTACATCATAAGAAATGTCCTTTCTAGAGTACAAAGCCACGTCCTTTCTAGATAGAAAACAGTAGACGAGGTCAATGATACGCATGTGAAAAGCTTCAATAGACCTTTTATCCTCGTCATTTCAAAACTACCCAGAAAAATAGAAGGGGGCTGGGCTTCCTGGGGCACTTCTACAGCCCTGAGTTAAGTCAAATGATAGCTCTTCAGAGGGATGAAAATTATATTGCAAGGCAGGACCAGCAAGAGAGAAAGCTGAGTAACTCTTACTGTGGATAAACAGTTACGGAGTTTAAATTTGAATAGCAAAGTGCTTAAAACTTCAATCAACCTGGTGCATAAATAAAAGCCAGGTGATTGGACAATTCTTAAAAATAATGGAAATGATATAACGTCTACTCGGCAGTGCGGCAGATCTGAATAATGCATTTCCTACAAATATACACCAAGCGTTTGAGTGCATGCCAGTTTGTAGAGTACAGTAGAATTCGACAAGATCTCACGTGTGCAAGATCAAGTCTTCTGCGTCTGTAAAAAAATCGAAATTGTATTGTATTGTATTTTATTGTATTGTATATTCTCAGTGGTGAAGAACTAAATTGATAGCTATGGGGGCCAGTTTCGTACACTATTTTCATTGGAAACTAATAACCTGGTCCATCTAATTATACAAGAAATGTAGAAAGTCGTCCTTTAAAAAAATTTTTGTTGATGCTTCAAATCTTTTGAACTAACTATTTCTCAAAGGTTTTTAAGAAAAGCGTTTTGTCTTCAAAAATAACATCTTGCCTACAATGGCCGTTTGCCTTCTGCTACACCTCTGGACATTCCAATATGAAGTGTACCGAGTTTGTAAACTGACCCTCATATATGTTCTTGGTATTCTGGAGAGGTGAAGAGGTTGAAAGAAGTCCACATAAAAAATTTCATATTTCTACATCATCTTGTTTTGCCAGTTATTGCTGGTCGAAAATGCTTAAACCCCGAAATTTTGGACATTGAGACCACAACCAGATTCTCATACCTTCTACCATGTATCACTCACAGTAGCGATTGTGGTATAGAACAAAAGCTCATGTGCATCTGAATTTATAAGTGCAGTACCTTCGCACTTAAAAAGTGTACACCAACTGTTGGAAGTTACGCTGCTATCAATAAACATGTTATTTTACAAGAAACTGATTTATAACAAACCTAGTACTAGAAAGCCTAAAATTTAAGAAACTTTTAGAACTACAAGGATGGAGCTAAAAAACCGTAGACAAATTGGACATTAAAGCCGCAACCTAGTTCAATGTAAAGCTGAGCCAAAACAATGTCATTGCTTTAGATTTAAACTCGTACTTACGCATTTTGTTTGTTATAGGCCAAACAGTTTGCTACATTCGTGTGCTGCGTACGCTTTCACAGCAATTTAGTTCGCTAAATTAAGAAACTTTTAAGAAGCTTTTGAAGAAACTTTTAAGAAGCCTTTTAAGAACATGAAATTGCTTTAGATTTCAGGTTTCACTGAGGCATTTTGTTTTTGTTCTACTACTATTAGTTTGCTACTTTTTGCCGACGTTTCACTTTTTAACTGTAATTTTGCATATTAAATAAAGAAACTTTTAAGAAACTTTTAGAACCATAATTTGGCCAAAAATTAAGAGACTCTTACTACTAGACCTTGAGCTAGGTTTCTTAAAGAAAAATGTGTATTCGTGTAGTATTAAGAATAGTGAACTGGTGTTGTTTGTTCCCTTTTTGTGATTCTTACCCAAGTCATTACGCTTCGGTACGCTTACGTGCAAATTTATCCAATGAAAATTGCCCCGCGCGTGTAGCTGTAATAGTCCGCAGATTAGGTTGTTTGCGGACATCAATTGAAGCGGTAGCATGGAATTCGGGAAATGAAAAGTTAATTTTTCTTGTCCATACATAGACAACAAAATCATTTCAAGACCCTCTGGAAGAACAGCCTTGGTTAAATTGTAAATTGTCCTTTCTTAATGCAAACTGTATATTAGGCTTATATGCTGTATTTCTTTTTTGATATTTATGTAGCTGAAAGATTATTCGTGTATAAAAAAGTTAATATGAATATAAATATAATATATATGAATTCAGCGATTCACCAAAAACAAGAAAGCCTAAGCTTGTGGGGAGGAGTAACGCTATCTCCAAATTCCACAATTAATAGTACAACGCTTGCGAATACAGTGCAAGAACAGAACATTCGCCGAGATCTTAATTGCAGGTGATAGGTAGTCAAGGTGCTAAAAATTCTACACAAACTGTGCCGCCGAAATGACTGGGGGACCTTTAAATAACACCCGCCGAAGGGCTACTTTTCTTGAACCATTTGAAAACAAAATTAAAAAAGATTAGAATAATTTGAGACAAAAAGATGAAGAAAAACTTTGCAATAAAAATTAATGCAAAAAAGAAATTAATCAATAGACAAACAAGAAGAAGAATTAATGGCTTACCTTGGTGTTGCTGTTGTTGCTCTGTGAGTTCTTTTTCAGCTCTTGCCCTTTCCAAGTAATAAGCTGCCGGTCTATCCGCATAGCTTGGAATAAATATGGTTTCTTCCACAGACTGGTCACTTGGCGGTTGCGTGTCGTACCAGATTTTCTTTGGTGGGCTCCCTGCCAAATAAATTTTGTCTGGAGTAGGACCACATTGTCCAGGCGCCAATGAACGAGAATTGAATTTTGAGATTTTGTCTTCACAATTAATTCCTTGCACAAGTCCAGGCATTGGAACCCCAGTGCCTACTTTTGTCGGATCTGGGCTTGATAAAATCCTGTTGAACTGTCGAACATGGTCTTTCACACGACCTTGACGAAATTCCCCAGAATCCTCATCGGCTTCTGAATAAGAACTCTCGCTCACATTTTCGTACTTAGTGGACAGATTAGTTGGCCGCCTTGTGTGCCAAAACCGCCGCGCGTTTTCAGGAGATAAAGGAGAATTAGCTAACTCATTAAGCATTTCACTAATTGCGGGAGAAACAGGCTCATCTGACGTAAACACATCGTCTGATCCTTGACTCTGGTATCTAACAACAGGGGGATGAAGAGGAGAGAAATTGCTCGGTCTGGTGCTCTTTGCTGCGGCGTCAGAGAATGCGCGCTGAAGCGTTCCACCGTGGTGTCGATCGACAGCTCCTACACTACTAGTTCGAGGCGGTAATCGGGGCTTTGTACGGGCTTCTATTACGATCTGGGGAAAATTTTGCCTATCATGCCCATCCTCTTTATCGTAACCCGTCGAAATTTTGTCAGATTTTGTTGCTTCCAGACTAACGACATTAATCGTTGGTAATCTAGCTGAGGATGTCTGTGAAAAATTTGAATTAACGTCCTTCTCTGTCATCATGTCTCGTTTGCAAGTTTCACTAAGGTAACCAAGTTCACTTAATAGATTATCAAGGTCTTTAATTCCTTTTGTAACATCAAAAGATTTTCGACCTCCACTGGAAGACGACATCTTTGAATCCGGAGTAGTTGATTGTAGCGTATGACTTTTCCCAAATATCCTTCTGTCTACAACTGCATAAGGATTTCCATTTATTGGTCCAGGGAAATGTCTTGGCACTGAAAGGACAAAATATTTACAAGGATTACACAAAGAATTCAAAAAGAAAAAAAGAGCAATTGTCAAAAAATTTTAAATCAAGGAACTTCAAGATAAGAAACAGACTTGCTTGGCAAGTCATATATTCACTTGTTTGCTGATGTCTTACTTCATCATAAAGCAAAATAAATGTGGAACAGAATAATAAATATTGTATCGATAGTGCAAACGGTAATCTAAAAATAGTATTACAATTTTTCTGAAATTTCTCAATACAATAAAGTCAGATAGTACACGAAGAAACACGAAAATATTTTTCAATTTGCAAGACATGTTTCGGTCTGTTCATCAAACCATCATCCGTTGAATATACTAAGATTTACCGTTAGAATATATAGATTTACCGTTAGATTGATAATGTTGTGTTGTTATATATTCTAACGGTAAATCTTACTATATTCAACTGATGATGGTTTGATGAACAGACCAAAACATGCCTTGCAAATTGAAAAATATTTTCGTGCTTCTTCGTGTACTAACTGACTTTATTGTATTATAATTCCAAT
The DNA here is from genome assembly GCA_018155075.1 of Cassiopea andromeda. Lineage (NCBI taxonomy): Eukaryota > Metazoa > Cnidaria > Scyphozoa > Rhizostomeae > Cassiopeidae > Cassiopea > Cassiopea andromeda. The sequence goes on along the minus strand of WIPJ01067538.1, from coordinate 306,111 downwards.
CAGGGGCGGCGCGAAGCCCTATGGAAGTACTATTGGAAATAACAAATTTTGGCGACCACGCCCTTTTTTCACTTAGAAACGCCCATTTTGAGCATTGGTGCCCGCTTACAATACAACGAAAAGTGAAGTTAAACTAAGAAGGAATTAAATTAAATTTGCTCTTTCATAAATATGTAAATATGCATAATCTCAACAATATAATGCTACATACTACGGTAAAGGTTTATTTTCTATGAAATCGTTCAAAGCGCTTTTTATTAATACTTTTGACAAAAATTAAAATTTGTGCCAAGTTTTATGTGACAAAAATAAATTTTTTGATATGGTTAGTTCAGGAAAATCAACTATTTTCCCCTCATACTGTTGGTTAAAATATTTCAAAGACATAGCTGCCACAATTGAATAACAAAATTTTTTACCTTGTTTAGTTATAAAAAAGTTCCTTGCCCCGCTCAATCTCCCGAAACCCAATCAAAATTTCAAAATTGACTACATGCGGTTACACAAAATTCTGTTCTCCTAGTGTTTTGCGTCTGATGGGTGCCGGTGCGGCCATTTTTTACAACGGTTTATAGCCCACGTAATGCCGTAACCATACTATTAGTTTCTGAGAACGAATAGTATGGCCTCTACTTTCAGCTCTGGTGACTCAAAACATAAAAAATATCTACAGCTTTACAATAAATTTCAATAAAAAACAATTCAACCTTCTGTCTATCACCCATAACCAAGCAAGGCCAGCAAAAATACGTGTTTTTTACTTCATCTCCACATATCCATGAAAAGTGATCATAAACCACTTGAGACGAAGACGTTGCTCATAGGCCAGTTTACCCTGTTCTGACAAAAGGGACAATACTTTAAAAACACCCCCATTTAATTCCAACTGAGGCGACTTCGTTCACTTTGAAGTGAGCTTTCTTTTGAACAACTTTTCTCTCGACTTGTCACTGTGAGATCTGACTCAAATTTGATGCTATTGGATTCTCAAAGCGAATAGTAAACTTAGTTCCACGAGCTACGACACAATAGTTGCAGCGTCACTAACAATGGGGCAAATGACGAAATGTTCAATTGTTGGCCGGAGACGCATCATTTGGTATTATTGAATTGCAAAGGAATGTCAGCGGCTTATTTATGGGATTAATGAAGCACGTCACTTAACCAATATAAAGTAAACATGAGCAATGGGACCTTTTCTATGAATAAGACCTGTCGTTTAATATTGTTTGCTATCGTTTGGGACATTTTTCACTTTGTTTTACATTTGTTACTAAAATACTTAGAAAAAGTTATAGGAAAAAATACTATTAGACTAATAGTATTAATAGTGCTCTCCGCCGCCCCTGATTCCAATACACAAAAACTATAGATTATAGATCAAAACTATAAACAAAGACAGCACAGGCAGAAACTACGCAGTGAAACACTTGACACAAGCATAGCAAGCAATTTACTAAAAGTTTTGGCTAGAAATGATTGGAACCGGCTTCCTAATTCCAAATTGATTGGAGATATTTAAAAATTTAATTGAAACATTCCTTAGGAATTTTTCTTCAAGCAATATAATTCCTTTAAGTATTTCAGTCTTCTACAGGTAGGTTCCTTATAGAAGTTGTTCCTGATATAAAAAAGCTTGCATAATGCGCTGTTCAGTGAAATGTTCAGCGTACCTGTCCAAATTTTCATCATACAATAAAGTGGTTAACAAGTAGTACTCAGCTGCTAAGAAAGCTCAGTAGTGGATTTGTAAAACCTAAGTGTACATATATTTAAAATCTAAACGTTTTATCTGTGTACAAAATGTTACATATGTTGCTTTATCGTTTTATCTATGTAAAAATGTTATAACACCACCTTTGGTCAAAATTGTTTTTGGGGTCTTGCTTTGGTATAACTTGCCGACAGAAATAAAATCTGCAACATCCTATGATTCAGTTAAAAAAAACTAAAAAACAACAGTAAATTTATCAGCCGATTTAGATTTCGTTTAATATTTACCAGTATTTACTTCTTCATTCTATTTGTTGTTAATGTTTCGTTACTTTTGTCGGTTTTCTCAGCCTCGCAGCCAGTATGCATTACAGTCCTGTGTAGTTGGCGCTGCGCATGTATTACTCCTTCCATCGCGAAACCATCAATATAATATTTCTTGTCTATTTAGATTGGAAACTAGGTATTTGCCGTCAGCAACACATCTTACGTTTAGTTTATACACTTTCTTATGAATCATTTCCCTTGCTTGTATGCACACCCAAACCTAAGTATCATTTATACTGATTTATGATTGGGTTTTATTTTAAGAACTCGTGTTTTGAAGAGCATAAATACGACGTAGTAGAAATGAGAAATTAAGATTCGAGGAGCAATAAGCAATGACGCTGCTACTAAAATAAGAGAGTCTGTTGTCTTGAGTATTCTGCTCAAAACAGTGTTCGTAAAACCAGCGAGAACGAGATATACGAAAGTCTCAACAACTTTTATTGTAAAAGTACTTTTACTATATATTTTTTAACACGGGCCCCTTTTAATCAGGCTCAGGACTGAGGGCTTCCATGTATAAATAATGGTATTATATGATATATGATATATGTACTGGCTACCCTCTGATAGTCTAACTTATATTCTTTACTAAGATTCATCATCACTTCAGGTGTACATGGATCTTTTCGCTTTCCAATAATATGCATCCGCAAAATATTGGAAGTCAAAGCCTTAATAAAGTTTTGATGCCGGAATCGTTAAAACGTTAAGAAAGTTGCAGAATTCGGGCGAAAAAGCTTTCCTATAAAAGTAAAAACATGTATCTTAAGAAGTCTTATGGTATAAACATTTGCAATAGTATCTCGAACCGCTTTCAAAACACACTCACTCTAAACCAGCGTCTTTCAAATAGGGGGGCGCATCCACTTTGGGGGAATGATATGATGCTCGGAGGCGCGTATGACCCAGGGAATGGGTATACTTACAAAATCTTTATAGGTAATGACACTGTTTATAGTGACTTGGGGCGCAAAATGTTTTCTTTTACCATGGGGGGGGGGTTGAAAACATAACTGTGAAGGATTCCTCTAAATGATGATTAGAGATTAGTATGGAAAAGCGTTAGTCAGGACTGCACCTCCATCACAGACTGGGAGGGACTTTTGGGGGGCAAATCTTTTCCACACCCAATTCACTGCAAGATAGTGACTATCGTACTAAGTCAATACAACGGCATGCAATAAACGACACGACAAAAGCGTGATAACGAGCAATGATAAAAAGTAAATGTTGTTGGAGGTTGAAAACCGATCTTGGAGTGAGCATGTTCCCGAGTCCTCCCGTGGCATCTCCATAGAGACTCAAGCACTGAGGGTGGGTAGGTGGTGAAAATGGGCGAAATTTGGTGTTAGTAAGTATTGCATGGCCTCTTGTACGCGCTTGACATTCAGTTGCACAATGTCTTTACATGCGTCAACGGTTCTCCCCTATTTATTTGATTATTCGTAAAACAAAGCAGGTATTCTCGTAGACCCATGAATGGGTCAAAGACTGGATTCAAAAACGATAAAAACTGCTGAGCAAAGTTCACTGCTATGATATTTGAAAACAAAAGAGAGGTAAGGCTTTTCTGAAAAGGTACAATGTAGGCAACCAAGCGCATATTGCTATCTATATCTAGAACAAGAACAAGCTAACCAAAGAGTGACGTTCCTTGCATTCACTGCACGGTTTCTATACCACCCCCTGCGGATAGACAAAACCTATAAGTTCGCAATTACCCCCGCCTCAAGGAATGACGCCAAACAGAGCAGCAAACACTATAAATCTCGTGACTACACGATAGGTCCCTACTTGAACAGGAGCAATGGGAGTCGTAAAAAGCGGTTGGCTATATCATTATACCAATGGAAAGTTTAAAAAAAAGTGGAAGCTAAGGTTTGTTATTCTTTATGAAGATGACTACCTCTCAATATACAAAAGACCACAGGATGGGACCCTATCTGAACCGCTTGAGAGAATAAACATGAGGAAGCAATGTAAACAGATACTTTCTGGACATTTGTGTTATAAATGGGAATCCATGCAGCTCCCAAAAGGCGTTCTGGCTATGGAAGCACTTTTTACTGTGTCGGTGAAGTCCTTCCAGATCATAAACGATTACACCTTTGCAGCGCTTAGAGTATCCGAACGCAAAGAATGGGAAAGTATGTTGTTGGGAACACAATCAAAAGCAACACCTAGCGATGTATTTGGTGAAAAATTTCTGGCAGCAAAATCTTGAGGCCATAAATCTTTCAGTGATGAAGATACTCCATCTCTTCAATCGTTTTTCCGTAAAGTACGCAATGAAATAAGGACCATGAACAAGAGTCAATCACAGATTACATTAGGGCCAACATTGGAAAACATTGGTACCTGAAATAGCATGGTGCTTAAATAGATGGACAATCATGATGTAATGTTGCAAGAAAACGAAATAGTACTGGCATAATTAGCAGATTTATGAAATTAATTATTACACAAAACTATCAGTCTTTGACCTGTTATTACGTGGTAGAATGAAGGTAGATTGTAGAGAAGTTAATGAAAGGAAATCAAAAACAATTAACCAAAGGTAATAAATATTTTTAAGCAGCTGTCATCGTTGTTTGGTTGTTTTTTTCAAGACTACGCACTGGAACCTAGCACTGGATAATAAGCAAAAGCATAGACCGTATCGAGATTTCAACATTTGTTTCTATTTCCGCATTCAAGAACTGTCTAAGGCCGTATTTTCCAGCTTTTTCTTTCCGCCGCCCCCTGGCTACCATACAATGGTCTTAAAACTATTGGACTAGTTGAATTATTTATAAAATTTTGAAATATAACTACTTTTTGTTTCATAACCTCTCCATATTTTTGTAATTTGTTTGAAACCTCACCTTAACATTGCATTTCTGTTACATGCCCCTCTCAAAAAGCCTCAGCCCCCATGATAGTAATGACCACTCCCTTACTGGCTATCTCCCCCAAGAATTAGTGTCATCATTCATTCAGAAAATAAATTTCAATGCTAAAAATACTAAAAAGCAAATTTTATAATAGCAGAGCTTTGAATTATACGTGTTTACACTGTGGATGATATATTTTTAATGATCAAGTGAATTTGTTTATTGCTAGTCAACACAAGAGTGTGCTGTAAATGCTTTTAGAAAATTATTAGCTCTATTGTTTGCTAGCATGAAATAATTCAAGTGAACACACTGTCAATCTCTTACAACCGTCTTAATTAAAATGCACTCTAGATTACTTCACGTCAATGGAAAGAGAATCCAATATTTGTTCCCAAAAGGCGTTAGTTGTCATACCATACATTTTTTGGTGAGTAAAGGAATGTGGAACAAAGTACCTATCTGCAGCAATGGTAAAACATTTGAATAATTTAAGGCGGGGAAACGTGGCATTCTGCATTCAAAAGCCGTTTGAGCCCTAACAATAATAAATAATCATGTTAATTTCCATGATGGCAAATACAATACGGTAGCTCAGAGCTAACTGCCAATAGCGATATACATAAGACTTGGCAAAAACAATATCTTGTTAAAAGTAATAGTTAAAAAAAGGCACGTATTGATAAGGTTTCACCAGACCAAGCATTGATTATGTGTTTAAACCTATTAAGGGATATATACTAATTGTTTCCCTGTGTACACAGAAAAGAAAGCAACGAGAGACCCAAATACTGTTTGAAATCTAGAACGAAGAAAATATTCTATAAAGAAATTGACGCTTACTTCGACATAAAAGCAAAGCAGTTATGATTTTTCTATGTTTCAATGCTTGTGATGGCTGTAGCATAAGATGGCCTAGCTAAAGGCTACCTTTGAGTGGGACAAGTATATAAGGCCTTTGGGAATTATTTCTTGCTACTGTAGCAATGCTACCACCTGTGCAAACCTCACTGACTATACTAAGAAAATTATTTCCCCTCCTGTTACTGAGACTTCAAGACCAACCGGTGATTTCATGTGATAGATACTCTTAAGCCAATTATAAACGAGGGGGAGACGTTTACTAATCTTGACCTCACACTAAGACCCCCGCTGCTTATTGTGACCCCCGTTTATTACTTTCAACTACTTTTGAGTTGTTTCGAAACTGCGTGGATCATTTTTCCGAGCAATACGATTCAGCGACTTCGTACAAGCTTTGTTGATCTTTATGTCTTATGTTTTGCTGTTTCTTCGTGATATTTGCACTTCCTCAGAACAGCCAAATCGCAGTGTCTTATACGCTCTCATGCATGT
>WIPJ01067538.1:274177-297815 GCA_018155075.1 Cassiopea andromeda | reverse complement strand
TCCTTTGAACATGCCCGTGTTTGCACATGCGTTAGTACAGCAATGTTTTCATTTGAAAGGAATGAAATCTCCCTCTGTTTTGTTCAATTCTGCGAAATAGAATTAGAACGAGAGCATGATGCCGGGGGGAAATGAAAAGCATTAAATGGTTCTCTACATAGATAAATAATTTTTTTAAAAGACAGTGGTTTAAAGTAGTACACGTTCTTTTATAAGAAAACAATCATTTTGCCTGAGCTTCAATTTTCTCAACTTTTTCCGAAATTGAACCTGAGATTTTCTTAACTTTTTCTTAACTTACACTGAAATAAACTGGCTAAAATAATATACACTTTCGTTATTAATATTGTATACTTGAACTTGAATCCTACCTGTATTATTTTGAATGCGATAACGACCAAATATCGATTTTTGGGCAATAAAAACACCAAATTTTGAAAATTGAGCCTTGCGATTTTCTGAAGATTTTCTTAAGATTTTGACCATTTGAGTCTCACTTTCTTATAAACTTCTCAGCTGCTCAAAAAGCTAAGAAAGTTCAGTACTGAAATTTTGAGACCTAAGAAAGTTTTATGTATTTAAATTTCGACTTATCTGAGTACAAAATGTCATGTATGTGAATTTGGCTACTCTCTATCAGTCTAACTTCTGTTATTTACTCCAATCTATCATCATTTCAAATGTACATGGATTTTTTCACTCTCCATTAGCGTGCATGCGCAAAACAATGGAACTCAAAAATTTTGCTAAGAACGTCTTAAGAACGTTATGATACTGGAATTGCGAAGAAGTTAAGAAAGCTTCAGTACTGGACCAAAACAACTTTCTTATTAAAAAAACATGTATTGGAACACACAGCTTCTCGTTTTCTACCCTCAGGGAATTCAAAAAAACACCAGAGACTACCAAAACCAATAACAATTGAGTGGGTTTCTATCAACAAACTTTGGGACAACTATTTCTATGGGACAACCATACAGGAAATAAAATGATTTAAACTGTAAAATGTGCTCGTATCATCAAATTGATGGAGTATTATGCAACAACGGGAAACTAAGACTTGCTATATTTTGTTTGGAAAAATATATCTGAAAAAACATTATAGAATAGCAGATCACCACTGGAAAAAAATTATAACATAACAGGGCTTGAAAGAATGAAAATTTGAAGGTTATGTAGTGTTCACATGGTGGTTTGCTTGAAAGATTGAATCAGGGCTGCTATATACTTGCCTTTCTAAGGAAAAACCTCTCGATTGTTGATTTGCTTGTAAAATTAAGGCTTGATCTGACAATAAAGTATGGCATTTTTGTCTGCTTGTACAAACCTATGCATTCTATGTTCTTCGAATCGTGAGGTCCTCTCATAGGTTATGGGGAACAATGGAACTTGCCTCTTTTAATAATGGGAACATGAGAAGAAGAGTAAACTTTTTAAGGGAACTAGGGATCAAAATGGATTCTGGGGAGCAATTCGGCATTTCTTTTATGGGAACATTTAAAAAAACAGACTTGGGAATACGGGAGATTTTGAAAATTTTTCTAGGGAACATGGGAACTCAGACCCCCTGGGGGGCCTCAATCCTAGGATTCAAGTCCCAGATGACACAAGCATGATCACATGCATGATCGGCATGTGAAATAGGATGGCCAGTTTCTTTCCTCGCCGCCTGTATCTCCCCAGTGTTGCCACCGGGTACCCATTTACTGCTGGGTGAACAGCGAGCGAGCATTCAGTCAGGCCATCGAGTCGGACTCGAACCGTAGACCTTCCACATGGGAGGCACGCACTTTAAACACTATGCCACCATTCATACCCAATACCTCAATCAAAATTCCCTGACTATTCCCTGACCGATAGTCAAAAACACCTACTTTTGCCCCGACTCCCCGACTCTAATTTAACATATTTGCGATACCATGTAAGGAAAATGAAGCCTAATAGATCGTTAATGCACGGGAACTTGCTATAGCACCATGTAAAGTGATAAAGTTCACATTTACTGGCAACAAACAGAGAAACTACTTAGCAAACAGCTATGAAAAGAGCTGATTATATGGACTATAAATAATTTGTTTTCCCTGACTTTTCCCTGGCTTCAATGAAAATTATACAAATTTCCCTGACGTTTCCAGGTGTTCCCCACTACCTCTGACTTTTCTTTAAAATGGCCAATTTTCTAGGTTCTCCATGATTTTTCAGGTTCAGTGTGAATCCCTATTTAGATACGGAGTAGGTCAGTTGCGAATACTAAGGGGGCAAGAGTGCCATCGAGTAGGAAAATTATCTGTAAAAGCAGTCGACCAGAGGCTAAATACATGGTTTTTAAAAACAAAATCACTCTTTTGCTTGGCTTCAAATTTCTTGCAAACTTTTTCTCATGAAAAACACCAGGAATCGAAAGATACTCCCGAGTAAATGTCGAGAACACGTGTTCTTCGAAAAAGGTCGCAAATTTCAACTCCTTTGCCTCCACCAGATTTTTCTTGAAAAACCACCAATAGAGTAGGTAACAGAAGGGAAAAATCTTCTATAACAGTCTGGCCAGTCGACGAGTTTATCTGCCCAATAGTAGCCGAGCAGTAATGTTGATGACATTGCAGCAATATGAAATTAACTTTTGTTGGTCTGTGCGCTGGAGAGCATGGCCTAAACCAGGGGTTTCAATACTCAGTTTACCTGAGAGCTGCTGGAAGAAGCTCCTGGGTGTGAACGGGCTGCATCAGAGATTCCACAAAAAGTTGCTAAAAATGTCTTCAAATGTCATTATTAACATAACATGTAACTAATGTCTAGGATTTGTGCAGTGCATGAGACAAGTGTGTGTTAACAGAGGCACTTCATAGGTCCATTCCTCCTGGGGGCCACACAAGTATTATATTTTCTTTTCAGGCAAGGGCCGCAAAAAATTCCTCTGCGGGCCGCAAGTTTGAGACCCTTAAACTAAGCAGAGAAGAACCGCATTGAGTATGTAGAAATAGATGGCTTTTTGCTGGTGAAATTTCTTGTAGTGCTCTGCGTGTTTTCCAGCAAATTGTCAGTGAATAAGACTTTAACAATTTTTGGATGCATGCAATAGCTACCCTCCCTCTTTTCGCACTCTGTACGGCCTTGAACCATTTTGTGTAGGAAGGAGATCGTATGTAGTGTAGAGATCAATCTCTACTAGGACCCAGCCCCCTAGAGACCTGTGGATCAAAGCTACGGGGAAAGAAAAATGGCAGAAAGACAACCTAAAGTTGCAATTTTCAAGTAATCAATAGATCAGTTATTGTTAATATCTTTTAGTACAGTCCGTCCGAAAGAGTGCAAGCATGGAACGCAAGATTTACGAAGAAAAAGCTCATCCTTCAGTCGAAATTCCTTCAAAATATGCATTCCATGTATAAATATTACGTTGTCTGTGGTTTACTGGTATGAACACTTTCAGGGCAGGGCAGAAACTTTCGCGAGCAGAATGTTTCACGATTTTGACATTTTTAGCGAAAGTTTCTGCCTTTGACAATTCCAAATTCAGAATTTGCGAAAGTTTTTGTTGTGAAATTACAGAACATTTTCAACTCGCGAAAGTTTTTCCTTGAAATGGTTATATTCTTGTCTACAAAACACACTATTTTCAATCTTTTGGACCCTAAAACGTAACACATTAAGGATCCTCATTCAAACGAATGAATATAAATTCTTCTGGAAGGCAACTATGGCAAATCTCTACCAAAAAATATCTACTGTCAGCAACGATTTAGCCGGATTTTCTATACTTAAAATGTATAGAAAACTTTGTTTGTTACAAACTTTTCTTCAGTCGCAAATTTTTTACGTAAAAAATGAACTATTTTTCTTGGTCGTGAAAGTGTTTACCGTGAAATTTACAAAAACATCAGAATTCAAGAAAGATTATTCCAATATTTCGCGAATTTTTCTTCTTGTGAAATTTTCTGCCCGCGAATGTTCCTGCCCTTAAAACAGTACTCAATGCATAAGGATCCAGATCGTAAAAACAATGCGTAAAAGCACGGCTGTCCCATTGATATGGCCAATTTTGGCGCAATATGGCAGTTCAAAGCATTTAGTAAATGGTAGCGATGACAAAACTTTACCATATAGGGCAGGAGTGTCAAACATATTTTGGCCCAAAGGCCACATAGGAAATAATATGACGTCACGTAGGTCGTGTATGTTGATGGGGGCTGAGAAGCGGTAGTAGGTGCTTTACCAGTGGTGATTTCTAGGGGGGCTCAGGGGGGCGGAGATTCCCTTGTTAAAATTTCTGCTCATTTTGGGGGGCTCAGCCCCCCTAAAACTCTTGCATTGGCTTAGCTTTTCAGAGTTTATTGGCCTTGCTTCAAAAGTGCTATGATCAATTGTGCACTGCTATATGGTTATTGAGGCATTTCTTATTGTTGATTATACTATATCAGTATTAAATTCATCTTTGAACATATGGGCGTGGTTGTAGCTTGGTCACACCCAAACTATGGGCGTTGTTGTTCCTAGAGCCCCCCTTATTAAAATTTCTAGAAATCACCACTGTGCTTTACAATATATATAACTCATCGGATGTTTACTATATGGCATGCCAAATAATGGCGAAAAACCGGTTGAAGCAATTTCGTAAATGTCCGCTAGGGTAGGCGAGAAAAATATCTCATTTTATTCAACATTTCTTCGCGGGCCGCATTCAAAGCCTTGGCGGGCCGGATCTGGCCCGAGGACCGTATGCTTGAAAACCCTAACATAGGGTATTTTCGGTATGTTATGCCAACTGGATTCCTTCCATCAATGAGGTATCCAAGAAAGCCACTGGCGCTATTCGATTTGTAAAAAAGCGGCTGGATCAATGAATCGAATTACAAGAGTGCAAACAATGGATTTAAGAGAATGATACGTTGTCAACCGCATCAACGTAAACACTACAGCTAGATTTCTATAGACGTAGTCCTAGCTACTGCATGTCGAAGTATTGCTATTATTGCTTATAAAAAAGGAATAAGTGGCATAGCAAGAAATTTCACGGCAGCTAAGCATGATCTTCTATATGTCATGGGCCAGGTATCACTAATAATACAAATCACGCGAGTCATGAAGACGTAATTGTTCGTGAATTAAACAAATACTGAATGGTGGAGGTCGGTCCTGTATCACGCAGCAAAGTGGTAAACACTGATGGTCAAGCTCTGAGGAAAACAGACAGCGAAGAGAATTGACATCACTTTAAAAATAAGTGCATAATGTCTTTAAAAAGCGGCGTACTCTACCACTACTGTGGACGCGTAAGGAAAACGTGGAAACGACGGTACTGTGTTTTGTATGAAGATGGACATCTGGTGATACACAAAGACCATGAGAACTCTAATGTCGTAAAAAAACTTCTCTTGAAACTCTGCTGCAAGAAAATATCCACTGGGATTGAATGCCATACTTGGGACTCAATGGTTCTACCGAAAGGAGTAGAAGGGCTGGATGGCTTGTTTTCCTTAAAAATGAAATACCTTACTTTCCGTACGACGTATGTCTTTTTGGCAGAAAGAAACAAAGATTGTGAGGAATGGGTAAAGATGGTGGAAAAAGTGCTGTTTACATCTTCAATGTTGGGTGACTGCATTGGGGTATTCTCTGAAGCCATGAACGTGCCAGTTAGCGGAAAAAACTCATAAGTACAAGGAGAAAGTTTCTGGTTGCTACCTGCTCATACGTACGACTTCTACTGCCATGTCTAAACAAATCTACCAGCAAACAATATGGCAAATGCTCTTATGTGTTGCCAGTAAATGTCGATTATACAAATACTTTCTATCGTAAATATATGACTTGAGTTAAAAGCTAGTCAGCATGTTTTTCTTGCACTCCTACTCTCGTAAAACTGCAACGTATCTATGTTTATAATTAATTTCTCTGCCTTATAAGGTAGAGAGACATTTGTTGTAAGGCCATAGTCAACCAATGCCCATCTACTGTGCATATCTATTAGAAGTCGTAAGGTGGGCATCTAAAATCCCACGTCAACTGGTATGATTGAAAAATGGAGGACTATACTCATGTAAAAAGTCAAGGCTTTTACTAGAAGGCAGCTACCAGTTATTTATCACCGGCTTATTATGCCTGAACTGCCGTCAACTATTGACTTAAAATGACGCTAAAAAGTAAACATAATAAGGGCCCTCCACTGGACACAGCCACATACTTTTCATGATCTGCCGCTTACTCTAAACATTATTGAAACTCTGCATGTGCTCTATCACTTCTTTTTACTTCCTGCTCTCGTTAGTTCCCTTATTCTAGGAACACTGCTCACTGCAATTTTGCTATGGTATACGTTTGTCTAACAGTTTCTTAATTTTTCAGTTAAATTCTACAGCAATGTCAGGTTTCCATTGGCTTGCTACATCTTTACTCTTTTGTGCTTAACTGTAGGGAGGTGGAACTAGCAGGGGGTGGGCATGGATAGTTTTTCTAGATTTTCATAAAGTGGAGGGGTGGTAATAAAATGAACTACCGGGAAAATCGCAAGAACCCTGAAGGAAGCGAGTAGAAGAGTCTATGATCCCACCAGATGGTGTTAAGCGAAAATTGGATGGAGTGGTAGACAGTGTTCTTCCTGACAAAGGTTGTGAGGTGCTCGATGGAGAGTTGACTCATGAATAACTGGATGAAAACGACAGTGAAAAAAAATGGAGGGGGCATTATAAAATGCTGTCAGAGGTGACAAATTTCAAAAAGTGCAATATGACCCCCCTACTATTAAACACAAAAGAGTACATTAAACCAGGTTAAGATTTCAATGAGCTATTTTCCTAAAGTTTATTGGCTCTTTCCCTATAGTTCTAAGAGTTTCTTAAATTTAAGGCTGTCTAGTACTAGGTTGCCTATAAAGTTGTTTCTTATAAAAAAAACCGTGTACCACTTCTCGTGTATGATGAGATTGTTTAGGAAATGCATTGCAGTCTTATAATGAAGACTTTTGAATGAGATTGAAATGTGTTGTCTTATTTCAGTGTGCATTGTCCTAGACAGTCTCTGTCCTACTCATTTCTACTGATCAGTGTCAAATATATTTAACTGTCGTAGCAAACAGAAGTCAAAACTAAATGGGCTAAGCACGTTCTTTGATCAATGTAGTTAGATAAATATTGTGATCCTGATTTTGAAATTTGCTCTTAAATTAAGAACACAAAAGATTCGATATATTAGCGATATCTGATGTGCATTATCACAGAAAATAAACAAAAGCCCCATGGACACCAAAGAAATATCAAATATCAGTCAAAAATCCATCCGTCCAATGATGCGTGGTCAAATAATCATAACTTCTTAAATACCTCCAGTTGAATTAATATTAATAGTTAATACTAGATATTCACATGTGATGACATGCAAAGCATGACTGCCAAGGATGGTAGAATATGACGACAGCAAAGCATGAGAGTCGTGCATGATAGTAAAGTACGAAATCCAAGTACGATGGTCAAGGTTGCAGCAAATGATGTCAGTCGCGCATGATAGCAAAACAAGAAAGCCAAGTATGACAGCAAAGTATGGCAGCAGCGATGGTAACCAAGCATGACAGCTGTGCATGATAGCAAGACAAGAAAGCCAAGTATGACAGCCGAGGATGGAAATTATAATGACAACGAAGCATGACAGCTAACCACGGCAGCCAACCATGGCATGCATTTTCACGAGCATTTATTAAAAACCAAATTATAAAGAAAGTTTATGCAAAAAAATCAGAATACAAGAAGTATGAACAAACTTTGGCTACACAGACCTGGATTACATATTGAGAAGTTGCTAAAGGTTAGCAAGTCTTCCTAAATCAAGATATACTTACTCTGCCCTTCTTTTCTCCTCAGCTTTTCTACTTATACAACCCGTATGAAAATCACCTTTAATCTGGCAGCTTTGGCTTGTAATATTTTATTAGGAATTCATTTTTTGCAAATTTGAACTTAGTGCAAAACTGAATTTAGCCCAAAATGGCTTGGCTACAAAGCCCTGAGTTAATCGTGGTTTAATCAAAACTGACTTCCCTAGAGATCCTTGAGTTGGTCGTGCTCGAAACATGAAAGAGCTGGTTAGATCTGGTAAATCAAAGTGCGAGTTAGACCTGGAAAATCATCAAATCTTGCACTTTCTCTATGTGAACTACACACCTCTACGGTAAAAGTGCCAATAAACGAGTACCCAGCTAATGGTTACGGCTACATCTATCTAGAAGTGAAGATAATTGCCTCAGGCTTAGCGAAAAACACTTGTGGGATTCCTTTCAAGAGTTTCATGGGCTCTAGCCAATGAATTCAAAGTCTTTCCCGCCTGGGCTACGTCCCTGAATGATTGTAGCTCATACCATAAGGGGTCATCCACAAAGGACATCCGCATGAACGGGAAGGGGGTTTGATGAATTAGGACAAATTCGAAAATAGGAGGAGGGTGGGCTATTCATATGTCCAGGTTTTCAAAATTTTGCAAAACAAGACAATTATATTACAGTTTTTTACATTTATTTACGTTTACATGAGTTAAAAGACTTTGGCACAATACCAGGAAATGGGGAAGGGGTCTAAAATTTATTTTTGTCAGGCATCTTTCGTGAATGGCCCCAAGGCGAAAACTTCAGTAAATGAATGGGGCAATGATGCATAACGTGAGTTGGGAGGGGGCTGGATAAGATGCTTGTGTGGGTTTTGCTATTATGCCCTTGTCTTCCCTACAGGCAAATGTTGCTATTCAAAAAGCTAAGGGGGAAGCCCATGAAGCGGGTCTTCGCTACAAGGTATATGTGACAAGCATCTGAAAATTCGGGCCAACACATGCGCCATAGGAAACAGAATTGTCAATGAGATCGTAACTCGCTCGGCGAAAAGCAGAAACAAGTTTTCATCCAGCACTGACGATCTCGTTAATGATTTGATGCCATTAACCCGGGCGTGTTGTGGAAAGGGGGCTCTGGGGGCTCAGACCTATAAATATGGGAATTTTGGGGGGCTAAGGCCCCCTTATCAAACATTTGTTAGAATGTAAAAGTTCTTACCTACGCATTTGTGAAAGGAGGATAGAGGAGAGGTACGCTCCTATCAACAGAAGAATGCTACAACCCTATTTTGGTTTTCTCCTTCATTTGATGCTTTCGCATATACAGCAGTAGTATGCATTACCAGGGTTGCAAAAATGGGCGTGGCCATTATATTTCCTACAACACACCCCGCCCCTTCTTACAGTTTTAAGACGGCACAACTTCGTTAACCATGATATACTGCTGACAAAGCTAGGGAAATATGGTATAATTTAAAAGGAACTGACATAGTTGACATCAGTGGTTCCCAACCACCAGGCCATGAACCGGCGCCGGTTCGTAGACCAATTAGTACTGGGCCGTATGACAAATATTTTTGCTACTTTCGTATTGGTATTGGGCCGCATGGCAAATATTTTCGCTACTACGCCTACTCCCAGGGCGGTGAAGATATCAAACATTAAACGTGCCGCGGCGATAAAAGATTGAGGACCACTGGTTTACATCATATCTAACCAGTTGGACTCAATTTTGCTGCTTTGGTAGGAAAACTCAAAGAAACAGTAAGTCACCTGTGGCATTCTACAAGAGTCATTTCTGGGGCCTCTTCTATTCATTCTATAAACGAATGATTCTGAAAAGTCTCTACTATCATTCCACTCCACTATGTATGTCGATGACGCAAGTATTTTCTCTAGTAATGAAAATCCTCTACAACTTTGGCAATTGCAAACAAACAAGTAAAATCTCTGAAATTCATAACATCGAAATTGGCAAAGATGATATTAAAAGGGTAGATAAACAAGCAATAAATGAGATTCTCTCCTGGAACCAACAATATAAAATAATTGAGGGAAAACTGAAAGGTGGGCTCAATTTTATCAGAGACCTTAGAGTAATACTACCAAAATCGCATTTTTCTCTTGTCTACGAAGCACTAGTGGAGAGCCATCTTGGAAACCTGGTGTGGGGTCATTTGTCCGAAAAGAAACTCTCAGGGCCTTTTACCTCCTTTAATCCGCTGCTACTGAGGATCAGATACCATCCTCACAGCTAAACGTTGAAAAGACTATCATATATGACCGGGCAATAATGGTACACAGGATTTTTAGGGAAATTTGCTAAGACACTCTTAAGGGAAAGTTCATGAACAGAACTCAAATATTAAAATACGAAACTTGTAGAATGAACGATCACAAATACCTAGGCCAAGGTTGGAGATCTCAAAAATGAGATTTTCATACGTTGGTACAAAAGTCTGGAAGGAGATTCCAACGAAATGAGAAATATGAAGTCTACCCACCTTTTCAAACAAAAAAAATGAAAACTCTTGGGCCAATAAAGTAAAATCAGTATTGAATTAAGCGATCCCAAACATAACCTCTTGGTAGACCAGTTTTATATTTATAATTATTTTCTTTTTCTTGGAAGTACATCTATGCAATGTTTTATGTATACATTTGTTTTAAGCATTATTACGGAGGGAGCATCATGATATATGAATATTCTAAAGGCCACCCTCTACTGCAATCGCCTTGTTCGGTGACCAAAACGAGTACTCACTAGCGCAATCGCCTTTTTCGGCGACCAAAACGAGTACTCACTAGCGCAATCGCCTTTTTCGGCGACCAAAACGAGTACTCACTAGCGCAATCACTCTCACACGTGGTCGATGAGGTTGCTTTAAGGGTTGAATTTGATTCCATTTTCTAAAACCGGTCGGATGGTCTCAAATCGCTGGAGCGCTATATATCGCAAACAAAGCGATTGCGATGGGGGCCAGCCTTAATAACTATTCTACAGTCTCATAAAAATCCCCCAAACGAAATATGCCCATACATATGCACTCTATGACCAATCTGCAAGAGAATTCCTTTACTGCACACGGCAACAACACAGTAAAATCGAATAGCAAGCCTGCTGAATTTAGAAGTGCAATATTGTAAGTTTTTTTCACCACGATAAGTAACAGGGAAAACGAGTTTGGTGGAATAAACTGTAAGGAAAATGTACATATATGCACATATCTGGATACGTGTAAGATGAAAAATCTGACATCAAAGTAGAAAATCCTCTAACTCAATTGCGAAATCAGAAAAAACTTAAGCGATGGTCTCTCAAAAGCTTGGACAGCTAGCCAAACTTACCTTGGGATCATGAAGCTTACAAGTCATTCTCGCGAATGTGCATTTGGCAATACACTTTGGCGCTGTACAACCGTACACAAAACCTTGCCATCAAAACGTCTTCTTAGGGTGTATATCTATCCAACGCACAAAGCAAATCTAATCCAAAACAGGTAAGACAGTTCTATAAAGGTTTAAATATGGATTTAAGAAATAAGGGATCAGTTTTCAAAGGAAGAGTCAATATTCCATATAATATCATCGACCTCGGTCTGGTTATCATACAAACAAGTGCGACTAAAATCCAATGAACATAGAAAGCCCAGACCAGCATAACATTTGAAGATAGATGTTCTCATTGTAGACAACGACCTCGTTGCAAAGCTTCCAATTGTAACTTGCTAAAATCTTACAAACTTTAGTGCAAATATTGTAAATGTCTCTAAAAGAAGAGTTGTGGGTCCACTTTAAGACTACGATATTTGAAAATTGCTTTCAAATATCGTAGCTCATTAAACTCCATGCTTTATTTACTAGGTTGGTGCTTTCAATTTCATGATCCCAATCAGTATAGCTTTTTAGTTTCACAAACGGCTATCAGAGAAAACACGTACGGATATACAATATACTTAATAAAGACACATTCCTTTTTAATAAAAAGAGAATCAAAAATCCAAAATTGAAAAAATCAACACTGAAACAGTTGCAATAGGAAGGGCCAACGACAAGAGACAAACCATTTTAAATTAGGCATCGATGAAAAATCCTTGACTTCACTTGAAATGCAAGTTAAGCTCCAACTACAGGTCTAAGAAAATCCTACTTGCTGTATATCGGATGAAACAACTAATTTAGGATGCTAGAAAGTCTTCTACAACTGCTACACTTAATTTCCTAGGAAGCGAAAACTTAAAAGTTAGTTCTCCAATCTTCAAACTGAATGGTCAAAATTGAGGAAACAAAGCTATTTACTATTTACGTCCTTCCAAGAAATAAACCTAATCTGCACCCGCAAAATCTTCCTTTCGGATTCACGTTAATAGTTCCCCAAATCATGAAATATTCATAGGTTCCTGGGCACTCGTTTCACTCATCCGACCAAAAGAAACTGCCTAAGAATATATAAGATTTACTAAACTCTTACATTTTCATGTTTCTTCACAATTACCTACATACATTAACTCAGCCAGCTTTACTTGGTGGACATTCTAGGGGGG
The DNA here is from genome assembly GCA_018155075.1 of Cassiopea andromeda. Taxonomy (NCBI): domain Eukaryota; kingdom Metazoa; phylum Cnidaria; class Scyphozoa; order Rhizostomeae; family Cassiopeidae; genus Cassiopea; species Cassiopea andromeda. Next base: position 285,462 of record WIPJ01067538.1, on the reverse strand, counting down.
ATGGGGGCGGCGGCTGCCACCAATATTTCCAGACTTACTAGAAAGACCCAACTGCACTGGTTAACACCAAGCAATAATCGAGAACGTACAAGCCAGATTACTGGCGTGAGATTCCTTTTTCTTAAGCTTTGGAGTAAACGCTCTGAACAGTAAAAAGAATAGGCGACTATCTCCAGTGGCGTTCAGGCATAAAAATTAGGCGTAGGTTTTTCCTTGTTCGTTCTAAATCGTCAAAAATCGAGGACAACAGGTTGGGCATCACTTTTTCCTTCTCAGCGTTAAGATCAATGACGAAAACAATTTATATCCTATTTTGCTGAAGGGCGTTTTCAGATGTCCTAGAGGGCGTGACCGCCAACATTTTTACTGGGGGCAAGCCACCAGACCCCCAGTTACCTCCCAATCCTTCTGCATATTTTCTTGGCCATAACCTTCCAACTACTTTGTCTCCTTTCAGGTACTACTGATGCTGGTTAAATTGCCCAGTAAAAGCTTTACATTCTCTCCCCCCCTCCCCCAATGTCAAAGTGTCCACCACTGTTGGCGGAGTGATCTCTCTACATCCCCTCCTGGGTCGTAATTGAACTGTCATACGGTGCCGAATGTATTCAATGTATGCATTACTGTTTGTTTTAGTTGTAACTAGTTAGTCTAGTGTAAAAGTTTAGTGTACTAGTCATGGGGCAGAAAAGTTGATATCTATTGGTAATTGAATGGTAATTTTTTCTCTCCAAAAGAGCATGTCCTGCAAATCTACGAATAATCAAATTTCTTTCTGGCTCGTTTTCACTTCTCAAACATTCATCATATTCTACAATGCCTACGTAGTACAAGGGCAGATCAAATTGAAACAGGGTAGCCGGAGAGAGGGGCAGAGGGGAGCAAGAACCCCTCCTGCCTTTCATTTGGGGGAGCAGGTGTGGCAAAGCAACGGAAAAGTTAACATGAAAAGTAGTAACTACATACAAATACCAATTCCATCGATTCCACTAATAGTACAGCTCTCTAAGCAATATTTATAAAAAGCTCATCTCCTCAAAAACACATTCGACTCTTATGTCTGTCTACTCTCTCTAAACTTATCATGCGACTAAAACTCCTTACCAGACCTCTCTACACAGGAGGAGCAAAAGTGTCCTTTATAAAATGCAAAAGAACCCTCTTCAGATACTGATGTTATACAATGGAGATATGTACATAGGCAAGAAATGATTGGAAAAGAGAGCTGTTTGCATAATTGCATGAAATACAGAAATGAATTGCTAAAGGATGGAATAAAAATGTCCCAAAAAGACGTATATGCTGAGCGGTTTCCCTAAGAGGTGCCTAAAGAGGTGCCCACAATAGTTCCAGCGTCCCTGAATAGAAACAACCAAAACTAAATGAAGTGGTGAGCAAAGGGCGTAGAGTAAGATGGCCTAAAAATCAATACACGTTTTTTATAAGAAAACCGTCATTTTGCACCAGCCTCTATTATCTTAACTTTTCCCGAAATTGAGCCTGATATTTTCTTAACATTTTCTTAACTTTTATTAAAATAAACTGGCTAAAATGGGCTACACCCTCGTTGTCAAGCTTTAACATTTTGAATGCAATTATGATGAAATCTTTTGAATGCAATAATGACGAAATATCGAGATTTGGCAAATAAACACTTAATATTGGAAATTGAGCCTCGTGATTTTCTTAATATTTTCTTAAGTTTTTGATCATTTGAGCCTCATTTTCTTATAAACTATATCTCTTACAAAAAAGCGTGTATGAAGAGGGTTCACATCTGCCAGGGATGAATAATGCAAAACTTGAGGCATACCAGACAGTTGTTTGCCACAGTTATGGGAGGGAACGGAGAAAGTAGTCATAGCTAGCAAACTTGCATGAAGAGTACCAAACAATGAGGATTAAGAAGACTAATCGAGTTTCGAGAGTTGGCAAGCTGAGCAATAGAGGAATGCTTTCATCTATTAAGGACATATGAATCAAATTAATGTACTAAAACCAAATATCTGAGACACATGCAGACATTAAAAACACTCGTTTACACATCTGCTTGTCTAGAACCAGATAATAGCTAGCATTAAAAAACAATAGTATCTCCATATTATAAGAAACCAAGAGCCAAAATTTTTGGGACACTTTGCACTTTTTAAATTGCAACTAACTTTCAACCTCCTCTCCTTCCCCATTAACAGTATTGCATTTCGAGAAAAGTGCATGCGGGAATGGAAATATTGGAAGCGTACGATAACGTCAAATATCTCGTAAACGATGCAGCATTCTTCTAGGTGGGAGAGGGTGCAAGTAACGCTCAAGGGAGAAAACATTTAGAGCAGTATGGATTTTCACCATTTTTTGTTGCGTCCCACGAACATTTGGTGACTATTCTACTTTACAAATAAGCAGCTTTCCATGAAAAAATGGACAAAGATAGTAATTAGGCTCCCTTGCTAGCATGAAGTCAAACTTTCCAACTTCACTTGTATGATGGTAGATGCTAGTGATAACCGTATGCTAGAAATTGATGTTGCTATCATACCTGTGCTTATTCCATTCCTTAACTATGTTACTACGGCTATAGTTCTATCAATCCATCAATGTCTTATTAACATTTGGAGAATTTTAGGATTTACTGTCTTGATCTATTTGGATTTCAGAACAGTTGTCGCCATCATTCGTTTCGGTTTGTTGAATTCATAACATCTTACTTTGAGCGACCTACCATGTTTTCCGTCATAGAAGTAAAGATTGGTTGAACCCTGTTCTAATAACATTTTAAATTAATTTATTTTCAGTTCATACCATCACCAATGTTTATTCAGGCAAGCCAATTGTAAACTGCCTAGCTATAGAGGTTTACACGAGGATGTTTACTATTTCATAAGTAAGGGGTTTCAAAGACAATTTTCATGTTGGTGTAGACGTTTTGATTTGCAATGAAAAGCAAATGCTACCCTATTGTATGCAATAGCTTTGAGATAACTGAGTCTGGCTGACTTTCTCTTTGTTGATATTGCAGCAGCATAAATTTTTTAAATTGCATGTCTATTCCTAGCATGGTGAAACTTGAGGAAGCAAATAAATTCAAAAAAGGAACATGGGAAATTGGAATGGAGAGGAATTTAACTTTAAGATACGTAGAAAGTGATTGTTTGATTTTTACTTTGTAATCTATAGTAGTTTTCGTTTTTACAGTAATTGTAAATAGTTTGTCTGAATAAGCTCGCAATTCTGAAATGTAGGGCTAGGAAAAAACACTAAATGAAAAAAAAATAGATTATTATTGTTACTTTTATTATTATTAAATCCTGAACTGTTGACTTTCGAAGACTTTTACTATCACTTATCCAATCTGCACTGTTATTCAGGCAAGTCAACTGTAAACTGCCTAACTTTAGAGAGGCTTACATTTGTATCTTTAAACTGTATCATGATAAAGAAGTTTCAAAACAAAACAAAAAAATTATGTGCCATGCTACAAGCAGTGGAGTAAACGTCGTAGGTTGAGGTTAGGACAACTCCAAAGGGCTTCCAAGCTTTTCAGTCACTGGAGGGTTCCTTCAGATATGTTCAAAAGATAAGAACTTTTGTTTTATTTGGGGTGAGAATAAGAAGGGACTGCAATCTTTCTGAATTCCTAAAGGGCCCTGAGATTCTCTGTTACACCGCTGGTGTCAACTCTTTGTTCTATAAGAATATATAATTTATCACTTAGCATTAACTTTTTAATTTTTCTTGGTTTTGAGCGTAAGTCCCCGTTTACACTATACTGTTTTCGTTTTCTATATTTACCTTGGGAGGGAGTGTTTTGCAAAAAATTAGCCAGTCCTGAAGTGGCATTGCCGACGTAGGCTGGGGCTAGGCCAACTGCTAAGGACCCCTGAACTTTTGAAGGCGTGAAGGGGCCCCTCAGAGATTGTCAAGAGAAAAATTTTTTGCATTATATAAAGGGATCATATAGATGGGGCACCCAATCTTACTGAATTCATAAGGGCCCTGAGTGTTTCTGTTCCGTCACTGGCTACAATGAAAACAAAAAGAATGAGAATGTGATAAACTGACAGACAACGCGAAATATGGAAGATCTCAAGAATCGTAGACTTAGCTCAAGCACGTTATGGGAGGAATGCCCAGGATGGGCCAGCATGTACAGTTATTTTGGAGAGGCAAAAGCCTTACTTTTTATGTAAATCTACAACCAAATAATTCTTTTGGTGGGAATAACTACGTAAAACTGTTCATTTGGGGCATTGCCTCCGGACCCCCGCTGGTAAGTGCCTGGCATAACCCCAGAGTTCATGCGAAAGCCTGGAAACCTTTGAAACATTGCAATGACATTCAAGAACAGAAGAAACTGCATCGAGTTCAATTTATAGTCTCTTAAGAATACATCGAATTGTTGTTTCATAGTCACACACCGTTTATGATACAGACTACATGAATCTTTCAACGGAACAATGAAAACATTAGAGGTGAGAACTTATTTTAGAGCCCCGGGGATCAATATTGACAACTCCATTATAATTCAAATATTCAGCAGCTCTGAATAACAGGCCAGTTTCCTAGCTTCTACAAAATAACCAGGTAGCGATTACTAAGCAGTTTCTAGGAAGGAGCACTCCATGGAAACACTTCTCCATACTTATGTAATGGTACCTTTTGGGCAAGTTAGTTAGCACTCATTTCAAGACCTGCTTTTTGCTACTGAATTTCATGCACATGTGTAAATACAAGGTTTTTACTAATAATGTCACTAACAAGATTGAGATAAAAGCCGAATCAATTCGAAATTTTCTTTATCGTGCATCACAAAAGGGAGACGGATAGAATGCTTCAGCAAAATAATGGTCCACAACGTGCAATACAAGAAAGTAAACATTGATTATAGAGACGGAAATTAGGCATTAGGAACTATGCATAAGAAGTTCTGTCTGTGAAGCTAACAAAGAGTGCATAGCAGTATTAAATTCTCTGTTCCTAATTTTTTTGAAATCGTAAGGCAGTAATTAATCCATGAAAATTACTTCACAATTTCGAAAAAAGCCTTAGGATTTAGCTTGCGTCTATCATAGGAGGGGGGCCTTTTTCCTTCTTTGCAGTCACATGTCCTTATATCATTGATGGCTAGTGGGAGGGTCATTGACGTACACATTCTCTTAAAATATTTCGTATGCCATAACAAAAGGAAAATAAAGTGCTTCATTGTCAGTCTAAAATGACATAATTAGTCTTTAAGAATCACTAACTTCCCTTGCAACCAAGCCCTCAAATATGAGAGCAGGTTGGATCCTTTGTATAGAATTACCCCCAACAACTAATACTTGCTAGGATAATATACATACAATGCTCATTATGAGTTCACATATCTTTCAACGATAGCTAATTTCTGTATGAACACTATTTGGTGAGGTAAGAAAACGTTTAAGGCCTCCACGAAGCAAATCAACGATGCTGGAAACTGTGTTTGCGCATTCTACTGAATAAAGTAACTGTCTTTTCATGATCAAAATTTAACTGACCAGAGTAGCAGATCAGTTATGTGACTACTTATAACATACCCTGCCTCTCAATTAATTATGTGACCTCGGCGCAATATCCAAAGAGTTCCAAAGAGCTATATTGATTATGCAGCAAGACGCCCGGCCTAAACTGGGGTGACACGTCTCTATGTAACTGACATGCTTCTGGTAATATTGGGGTTTCACATTTGACAACAACTACTACGTTTAACTAGGAAGATTAAACAATCCATTGTCTGTGGATAACACGGCAGATACTTGAAATATTTCTTACTCGCAATCGAAAGAGAGCAGATGCATTTTGCTTTGCTTAAAATCAACTCAAACTTGCATTCAATTATTTGATATAGGCAAGCATCGATCATGGCACTGCTCAGGTGGGAAATGATATCGAAATTCAAAATAACAGCCACGGAAAACCTTGTAAATAACGAAAATGTTTGAGCACTGACTTACCGCCAAGCGATTCAGCCTTGTTTTCTTTCTCCATTTCCTGACTGTTTGCGCCTGTAGGGGATGAATTCGATCAGATAAGTATAGCTATGAAAGTATTTGAGCAGGGTCTCACTTTACGTTGCTAGTTATCATACACAATACTGCTGCAAACATTGCAGCTGCAACAGATGTGTAACTGTTACCGTCGCGTTGAGGTTCAGTCGCATGGCGCAGTATCGTAGTAGGAATCTGTCAACCCCCCGTTTTAAAGATTAACCCTATTGTGTCAAAATACGATTAATCTTCTGACCAGGGGCTGCATCAGTTAGGCTGGAATTTCCTTCCTTATCTTTGGGCTTAGTGTTGATCTCAACAGACGGGTGTGTTTAGCGTTTTGCTTGCATACAGAAAAGGAGTTTCTAACCATACAAATACAAATCACCTTTACGTCACTAGGCCGATGCACCATGGAGGAATTTCTTCCTCTTTCTATATCGATCTTTCTAAGTGCAGCATATAGCCATTCTTGCAACCTTTTTAAAAGAAATACTATGGGGTTCAAGCCCCCCAAATCTATAGCAAAAATAACTAGGGGGCTGGGTCCCTCGAGGGCTACACAACTGAGTAGGGGTACAAGAATGCAATGGACGATTATTTTCTTTTTTATTTTGTTGCATGCTACATCTGGAAGTCTAAGACTTAGAATGGATCGACTTTTAATACGCTTCACATCCCAAACTTATCTCATATGCAACGGTGTTGTGGATGGGGGCTCTGGGGGCTCAGTCTCCTTGCTGAAATTATGAGAGCTTTAAGGGACTCAGTTCCCCTCTATAGAAAGTAAGCATGTTGCTTTTCTTAGGTCTCCAGTAAGTGTCCTCCCGCTTACGTCTTTATGAAAAATTTTCGACCCCATGATTATTCAATTTTCAAATTTTCTAGAAGAAATTTGCAAGAAAGTTGGTACTGTGGTCGAGTTACACAAAGATTGAATGAGTTATGTGCGGTGAGATTACAAAAAACAACTGCTGGCAGTGATGTTTATCGGGGCTTTTTGTATTAGTGCTGCTTGGTGCGCCGTTAGTTCAAACTTCCTACCCCCTGCTTATTCCAACCCTCGCTAATTTAATCGTAAGTAATTTTCCAACCCTCCCCCTGCTTACTAAGACCCCTCATTTATTCGGGACCTGAGAGTGTGCTTTTGCCAAAGGGGAGAGAGGAAAGGTACGTTGTTATCAATAGTAGGGTGCTATAGCCCTCTGTTGGTTATGCCTTCAATAGAGAAGAGTTCTACAGCCCTCTGTCGGCTATTTCCTTCAACAGAAGAGTACTACAGCCCTCTGTTGCCTATTTCCTTCAATAGAAAAGTTCTAAAGCCCTATGTTGGTTATGCCTTCAATAGAAGAGTGCTACAACCCTCTGTTGGTTATGCCTTCAATAGAAGAGCGATACAGCTCTCTGTTGGTGATGCCTTTAATAGAAGAGTACTACAGCCCTCTTTTGGCTATGCCCTTTTCGGTGCCTTCACATACACACCAGGGACAAGCACTCCATGGTCATTAATGCAAATGCGCATGGTCAAAGGTGGATTTCATATATTTTCAACGGCATAGTGCCTTCGTTCCACATTAAGGACCACACCCCTCCCAATTAGCATCCATGGCCCTATCTATCTACATGATTTTTTATAAGACAAAAGTTTATAAGAAAATGACGCTCAAATGGTCAAAATTTTATGAAAATCTTAAGAAAATCACGAGGCTCAATTTCCAAAATTTAGTGTTTTCATTGCCCAAACATCGACATTTCGTCGTTATTGTATTCAAAATGTTAAAGGTGGAATTCAGATTCTAGTATACAAGATTAGTAACTAAAATTGCGACCCATTCTAGCCAGTTTGTTTCAGTAAAAGTTAAGAAAAATTTAAGAAAAGCTCAGGCTCAATTTTGGGAAAAGTTAAGAAAATTGAAGCTCAAGCAAAATGAAGGTTTTCTTATAACAAAACGTGTATATCTCACGGCTACTTTATATCATACTCTCAGTTTGGGGAACAGGTGATGTTTTACCACGAAGGTCAGATATGAACAGATATATGACACAATCCGCTTTGACTGTTTTCAAAAGAGTTCCCTTCACTCTAGGCGCTTCTCTATTGAAGTACTGATGCAAATCTCAACATAGAGGAGGCTCCGTACGAGGCTCCGGATAACTACGGCTTTCGAGGCATACGAGGCTGCGGCTTTCGACATGCAATGAGTCTGCAGCCAAGGCGCACACAAATTATAGCTTAATTTTGTGTCAATGTTTGGTTGTTTGGATTCCAGGGTGCATTTCATGTTCTTAGGCACGAAGATATCCTGCGTGCACTACGTTTTCTTCAGTGCTCGTTTGGAAATTAAGAACATCTTCAGCGCAGAGCTTTCGCGGGATGAAACCTGATTTTGCATACGTCTTAAGTCTTCATAGGAACCAAGGCTATCTGATTACAATCAAAAGGAGCTTCCATGAAGCAATGACCAACCCCCGAGGACAGAGAATCTTATGCACAATGAGACGATGTCTCAAACTGTGTACTATCAGCAAACCTTGAAACACATGTTTATTCCTCTAGGAATTTTCTAACGACCACGAGATTCTCTGGATAACAAACATGAATTATCCACAAAGAATTCTCGCTGTAATAGTTGGCCTAAATAGATCAGCTATCTACCAGTAACCTAAAGAATTTCAGGGGGGGCAAGTTAATCGCAAAGTAAGATGGAAGTTTGAGTTCAAGGGAGTACCGACAGGGGCCCCGGAACGACAGAAGGGTGTGAGGGTGTACAGGAGCGAAAGGGTACTGACTACCAAAGATGAGCAAATCTAGCAGAGACGGGAGGGCTACTGAGGCACTTCTTTGGGAACACTAGGGACTATATTTCTCACAATCATATATATGATTGCCTTTTCCAATCAAATATTGCTTATCTCCATTGTATCAAATCAACGTTGGAAAGCAAGCTATTGCATTCCAAAAAGGACACTGGCTCTCCCTACTCCTTCCAACGAAAGCCAGGCGCAGAGCCTGCTCTCATCTCCTCCCTCGGCGGTATTCCTGAGTACCAACCTATTGATGGACCAAAATATAAGTATAGCGCATTCCTACGAAAGGAGGAAAAGTGGAACAAACATTCTATAATCGAACGATACTTTATTAAGTGAAAAGTGATGTACTAAGCAACTATTTAAGAAACACGGGTTGGGTATCATTGATGAAAACGCCTTTTGCAAGCTAGGATATAAATTTGTTTAAATCATTTATCCTTATTATGTTGAGGAAAAACTGCCTCCAACCGTGTTTCCTACTGACCACCAACCCTGTTTCATCAAAATTTTGCAGACTGGGGACGAAAAACGAAAAAGCTGTGCCAACCATTCTTTTTGCTGCCGCCATGTCTATATTCCAAAGCTAAAAGCCCAACAATTTCATTCCAAGCAAAAGCATGCAAAATGCTTCGTGTGTGGATATTGCTCCTCTGCGCCCCCTAGAATTACTTGCTTATTTCCTTTACTACACAGGCTAGGACATTGCTCATTATTGCTACCTTAAAAGCACTTATAATGTAGCTTTGTAATGACCTTCAAGGTCTGATTCTATTGTAACTTGGAGGGGCGTATGTGGTGGTCGCCCCACCCCCAATAGTTTCTAGTGCTCCCACAGTATTTTCTTCACTCATGAATCTGAACAACAAGATTCTCAGGCAATATCTTCTTTTAAAAAGTTGTGATGTGTCCTTTTTCGTGGATTGTGCCCCTGCTCTCGAAAATTCCTAGTTGCGCGCTTGGTGCATAGTCACATTGATTTGATTCATATATTCTTCTTTACTCTTTGCGCTATTTTTTATCTGCTTTTTCGTAAATATTAATTATTATTTTAGCATATATTGTAATATACTTTTAAACATGGCCCCCTGTAAAACAAGTGCATAATCTACGGGGTTACCACCTGAAAATAAAAAAGACAAAATGAAGTCAACGTAGAAGAGTGTTCGTGACGTTCAATGCCACCGAATTGTCGGAAATCTGAGCCAAAAAGTTCAATGAACTTTGACCGACATCAAAACATGTCAATATTGGCAGGTCCTGATTTTCTAGCACAGATGATGACAGCCTCAATTCCAATCTGGAACCAAACATACCCTTCTCGTGTTTTTAAAAGAGGGACTTTGATTCCGGACACGCTCTCCTCTGGGCACCAAAATGAACATGAAAAATACTATGCTATTTTCGTGCAACTTTGCACTGTTTAGAAGCTACACAGACACAAATCGGCCCCCTCTTTGGTCCAACCAGTATCTCCACGGGAGACCCAATGGGAGGCTGCATATTCATTTCACCAACTATGCACAAGTAACGTTATGATCAAATTATACATACCGACGCGGCGGAAAAAGGTCTGAGATTCATGCCTTCAAAACTAATGGGTACACGCAACTTCAACAATATCTGTATTTATCAAGAGGGTCCTTGAGGCCTTCTTGTTGACCCAAGAGTTTCAATTAGAAATGCCCTCGACTTCTCTGATCTAAAACCGACAGCCCTTCTTCCGTTCTAAGCACAAAATACAATATGGCTATCACTGCAAAAAATGGCGTTTCGAGCAGTCTACAAAATCCAAACTGATTTTATTCCGGCTTTACGTAAACTTCTCAAGTATTCGTAAATATCCATTATGAGTTTTGGATTAGTCCTGATCAACTGGGTGTGCTAGCAACAAAGTATTGTATACGACGATAAGTTTATGTTAGGAAGCAAAAACAACCACAAATTCCATTCAAAAGAGCATTCATCGGAGGATCTTGGCGATAAGTATGTTGGGCAACTGCGCCTTACTGCGACTATTGTCCCAAAATGACGATCAGACACAGAGTTACGATTCCATGTACAAAGATAGTCTCTAGCCTTCTTCTGTTGCAATGTCTCGAATATGGTCACTTCACTTGACTTTGACGGTTCTTACGACGTAACCGACACTTAATGAGATACCAGAAAGAATGATGGAAATGACCTCCGTGTCACTGTCTCCAACAACAGTAACCTAGCGGATAGTGATTCTGCAACAATTCCCATGTTGTAAAACGGCGAACAATTTCCTATTGAAAAGCACAGCGTGACAATGTTGTCTTCCTGCTAATCCTACATCCCGGGGCGTGAGAATAGCAGATCGGGGGGTATAATCTAACTCTATCAAAAGTAAAACACTACACAACAACAAACCTGTGCTAATGGAAGGCTCCGGTTTACCAAGGTGAGCAATAAAGCACTTCGAGATTTTGGCGCAACACGACTAAAATG